>VNJM01002151.1:0-189247 GCA_008042475.1 Drosophila kanapiae
CTTTGTCGGAGTCACTCTTAAGCCAGTGGCCACTGCGGTTCTGAATTGGGTATTGGACAAGCGGCTGTCTTTTGATTCCTCTTGTTAGCTTCCATATCGAAAAGTCGCTGCAATTGTCCGGGCCAGCTCCCTCCAGCAGGGTATCGATGTTCTTTTGTCGGGTTTTCGCTAGCAACCTACGCAGTCTATTAGTGACGCTAGATAGTAGCTGCTTCGTTGCAGGATCACCTGACATAATAAATTGCCTTCTGAGGTGTCTTTTCTGATCCAGCAGTGCCCTTGCCTCCGGAGTTAGTAAGGGCGCCCTCCTAGTAGGTGGGAGACCAGATCGGCGCTGAGGTGGCGTAGCTCTCTGGGCGGCTTCACTAATTGTGGATGTGAAGGTATCCACGTATGCATCCAGATCGCTGCAGGTTGTTACAGGTGTGTTGAGCACGGTGTGAGCATCGATGAAGGACATATAGGTAAAAACATTTGCATATGCCGGCAGCATTTTAGGGACTCCTTTAAACAGTTGTGCTTCTTCATTCATCAAGAAGAGCAACGGGAGGTGGTCAGATGATAGTTCAGTGAGTACACTAACGGAGACCTGCTGTTGTCTGAAGCCTTTAGAGATGCCGAAGTCTATTGCACTGGGGGTGGCGTTTGCACGATAGGGGTAGTAGGTAGCTTCTCCAGTTGCTACTATATCGACATTGATATTGGCTAGAACAGAGCTGAGGGTTCGACCTCTGGCACACATTCTGTAGTTACCCCACCGTCTGTGTTTGGCATTCCAATCGCCTGCAGCAAGAAACTTATCTCTACATTATTTTCGGAACAATTATTTCGATTGGAGTAATCGTTTTGGAAAGTCTTGGAAAGGAGCTCGCTTAAAGAGTATTTAGTCTGGACATGCCACTGAATAACGCATTTTAGGTTTAAAAGAATTGAGTACCTAGTATCTCCTAGTTAAACACACTGGAGTCTAGACTTCTTACATGTTTTATTTAAAAAGTATGGTATTTTCCAAATTAAGTGCCGTGCGTATATTTTCGAGAACTGCAAAAATAAAACTAAAGCTGTTCTTGAAATTCCACCGCGATGCAGCTCCATTTGTGACATGGTTGTGGTTGCTTGGAACATATATCTTTCTGGATGGCGGATATTTTTCAATGGCCTTCTGACCCATTGAACGGATGCCCTCCCAGGATTCGTAAACCAGGTAGCGGATGTACTTGGTCGGTGGGAAAAACCTGTACTCCACTCTGTCAGGGCCCAGTCCTGACATCTCGAACACAAAGGCCAGCGGGAAGCCCAGATTGAACGCGTAGTCCACACTGGTGCCGCCAATTCTTCCACCGTACACGTATCCCTGACTCGGCTTTATGATCGTCCCCGTTCTCCAGCGTATTCTTTCGGCGGCATACTGGGCGATCTCCTCATGCTCGTGGTTGTTGTGGATCGGGGAGCTGTAGGAGCGTAAGAAAGAGGATTAAATATATATTTTTCTTTGAATACCTATATGTGGTGGTGAATTATCAGACTTTTTGATTGCTCAAAATACGATTATTGTGTATTATGTTACGTATTAATATTCATTTAATATTTTGCACATTAAAAACACTGCTATCGGTGGTAGGAGCTTGACCCAATATACATTAATTATTCAAATTGTAGAATATAAAATATATAAACGCAATACAAATTGCATTTTTCTTAACTCGACACAACTTACGGCTCATTGACCCACGGATAGAAGATCGATCGGTTGGCCGTGTGCAGGGAGAGATACATAAATGCGAGCTTATTGTCCACCAGCGTATGCATCATGTCGCGCACTGCACGCGATTCTGACTCAGAGAAGGGTTCCGTGCCCGCATAGTTATCGCTGCAGGGATTCTTGAAAACCGGGTGGCCCTCTCCCCAGCCCAGTTCGAAGTTCCTGTTTAGATTTGTGCCATAGCATTCGCCGATGTTATGGGTCCTCGTGTTGCGCCACCAATCGTTCCCATTCCGGGAGAACTCGTAGCCATCCGGGTTTACCATCGGCATGATCACCCAGTCTGTATTGTTTAGCAGATAGGCGTTCTCCTTGAACTCCACCACAAGTTGATGAATGACGTAAAGGGCGGTGATTGGCGTGGTCCACTCCCGAGCATGGAGAGCGGCGTCCATGAAAATCACCCTCTTGTCCCACCGCTCGACTCCATTGGTTATCTTGGCGACTCTCAGCTTCCGTCCTTCAAAGGATAGGCCCACATCATACAGCTGCAAGCGATCGCTGTAGAGCAGAGCCAGCCGGTCCAAGTACTGCATCAGCCCCTCGTAGCTCAGGTAATTATCCAGATCCAACTGGGGCGGAATCTGCCGGTGCCGATGACTCCTCGCCCCCACCTCAGCCAGCGGACCAGCTATCGCCACGAGGCAAAATATTGCGTGCAGAGCTTTCCACATCTCGCCGGAGAGCCAATTGTCAGATCACTGACATCGACCAACCGAATCACGTCTATATATTGCGTCGGGAGATGGCATATCGGCGGGAACTCTCTCGTGGTCCAGAAGCGGCAGATACCCTCGCCACGCTTGACTAACGAATCAGAATGGAACTGTGAGCTAATGCATCATAATTGATTTAAGAATAGCCGAAATCGGTCTGATTTCTATGAGGGAAATATACCCAACGGAAAAGCCACGCAAATATATATCCACAAGTAAATAAATGTCTCATTTAATTTATTTTAATTCGATATTTTTAAACGCTCATTTGAATACTATAAATAAACTTAAATTGCTAGTTCCGTTCGACTTCTAAACTATTTAAATTTAAACAATTTAAAATGTTTTTTTAATATGAAGTTTATTTAACTAATAGAAAATATAATTATCAAATCCAATATCTATTTAAAAATAACTTTAAAAAATAAAAATAATTTAAATTCGATGAATATTGTTCCTATTCCGCACTCCTAGCAAGATTTAATATGTTTTCATATGAGCAAATTCCCAGAACATGAATTCCATGTTAAACCTCACAGATAATGCTAGCTCCGATGGTCATGTATACGACACAAATAATCTATAATGTCATTAAATTATCAATTATTAATGTTTCTGTTGAAATTATAACAAAAGCAAATGAGAGTCTGCTCTCTGTTTATAACTTATCTTCTCTTAATGCGCAACCTCTCTGCTTGCGTGATCTATTATAGTTTTCTCAGTTAATTTGCTTTATATGTATATGTGCAATTTCATGTGCTGGAAGCTTTTTTAATTATAAATATATTATTTCGTGTAACTTATTCTCGCTTTATTTGAATGTATAGTAATTTAAAGATAATAAATTATAAAGAAACAAAGCAATCAATCGCAGATAACAACATTTATAATATAAGTAATACGCATAATAAAAACCAGTGATTTTCTAACTTAACAACGTGTAGGACAGATATGTGAGCAGTGTACCGAAAAGACCGATGAGCGGACTTAGATCTCCCGATGACGATGCCTTCTTATCGGTATTGCAGTCATCACAGTAGTCGGAACATTCTGAATCATCAGTTGGGGTACTTTGGAGGGCTTGCTTGGTCAAATAAAACACCCCTGACCAGCCCTCAAAGGTGGCATTGGCGATGGAGCTGCTCATGTTCTGGCCACCGGCCTTTGGTTGGAAGAACTCCAGGTCAAAGGCCAAGGGTATACCCTGTTTATAGGCGTAGTCCAAACTCGTTCCTCCAACTCCCTTGTAGGCGAATGGAAGGCTGAGATAATATTCAGACTTTCCAGCTGCCAATATCTTTTTACTCATATACTCAGCTATCGCCTGGGGTGTGGCATTATTCTTTGTAAGGCTACTGAAACAAGGTTTAGAAATATTACATAATAAGTATATACTTAGAGGAAGAGATTCACATGTTTACATACCCCATGAACAGATCAGTGTGCAGAGATATATAGAGGAACTCCTTCTTATCAGCCACTAGTTGTCGCATTAAATCCCCAATGGCCCTGGACTCCGGCTCAGAGAAGGCCTTGGTACCGCGGAAATTCGGGCTCCAGGGCGAGGCTGAATCATCTTCTATCGACTTATTCCAATTAAAGTCAAAGTTTCGGTTTAGATTGACACCGAACTCCACGCCATTCGGTGAGCGATTCTTCTGCCAGTCGTGGTTTTGATACCTGGACGAGTACTCATAACCATCGGGGTTCACCATGGGCAGAATGTACCAGTCGCTCCGCTCCAGGAGATTGCCATGAATATCCTTATGACCTATAACCACTAGTTCATGGATTGCCTTGAGGGCCACTGTTGTTGTGATCCACTCGTTTCCATAGATGGCCGCATCCAACAGGATTACTTTCTTCGGACAGCGAGTCTCATTACCAAACACTTTCACTAAGTAAACCGATCGGTTCTCGGCCGTCGTTGCCAGAGATTTAAGGGACATATTATGACTGAAGGACTGACTCATGTTCTTCAGGTACGACACCATTCCATCGTAACTATAAAAGGCATCCAAGTAGGTTGCTCTGGGCAGGATGGCACTTTGAGCAGCTGTCACTGCGAAGACTAGAAACACAGCTCGCAACATTTCGGAATATAGTACTGAGTTCTTTCCAGCAATTATGCTCCGTTTTTATAGCTTTTGCTTGGGTAATAATTATGCGTAATGATATCTTATGCCAGTAGGAACAAGCATACAGGGTTGTCATATTTTCTGAAGAAAATAAAGCTTTATATAAATAAATCATTCAAAATGTCCAGTTCTTCCTTCTAGTGACGCAAGACCGTAGTGATTAATATTATGACGAAGAAAAAATTAACTTGAGAGTTTATACAGCTACACAGTGCAAGGCTCTGTTTATTTTCAAATAATATTTTCATATAGCCTAGAAAAATAATTAGGATAAATTTCCTTTACTAGGACCAAACTAAAAGTGAAGAATGTTAAAGAAGTTTTCACCATTTCTGGCATTCCTGCACTAGGAATTTATCTCGCTCTGCGGCTTTGCCATTTTGCGGTTTAAAAAGCCATTAAAAAAATGTAATTATGTTGATAAATACGTCTTACTGGGCAGTTTTGCATTTTTTATTTTGCCAACTTGCCTGTGGACGATGTCCTGCCCGGATAGCCAGGGATCAGGGGCCGTGGAGGGAATAAACTCTAGCCGCAGCAGCTAAATAAAAACAACAACTGACGGCTCGGCCTTTCTTCGTCTCTCTCGCTTTTTGTTAGCTGTTTCAACTTTTTAGCCAACAAATTTACTTGCCTTGGCTGGGAAAATATTTTATCATTGCGCCTTTCAGCGCTCAAGTGGCGGACAGAAGAGGTTTCCCGAAAAACAGGATGAGATGGAGGGGTCCAGCAGGATTCCAGACTTTTGCATTTAAGCGCAGTTTATGGCTTCATTTTGCAAATTGTGGCCTTTTGCTCACTTTTTCCATTTTCTTTCCGGGCGGCGAAAGGAGTTGGCTCTTCTGAAAAGTTGCTGGCCCTATTCTGGTAATCATTTTGGCCATTACTCTGATGGCCAGCTAATGAAGCTATCATTTCAAGAACTATGAGAGAAAAAAGGGCAGGACACAAATTGATTATTGACTCCGGCCGATTGAGAGCTCATCGGTTCCCTGAAGCTCCTTCGACTTCCGAGTTTTCTTCGCCTTTGCAAAATTAATGAGGCTGCAAAAATTTGATTTCAATTTTCCGATTACGCCACTCGAACGCAGTTGTCAATGTGCATAATTTACGAGGATGCGGATGGGGAAAATCTTATTAGCTCATAAGCCACGCCAGTTGATGGCGGCGGCATCCTGGCCAGTGTCCTGCCCCTTGGCTCCTTGGATTGCCATGCGAGTCACGTAGCCTCCCATGTCCGATTTTTAAGTTTGCGCTTCACAAATCACGTAACCCCTCCGCATCCCTTTCTCCTAGAAATCCTGAAAATCCTGGGATCACGGACCGGAGCAAGGACCACAGCTAATGTCCTGCTTCAGGCTATTTGTAGTGTGCACTTTCTGTGGATTTTTATGATTTGTTTACGCTGCCTGCGAACGTGAGTGATAAGCAGCGGGTGAACCGCAGGCATTACAAGGACTCGAAAGGATTGAAGGCCTTGGCGAAGTACTTTGGAAAGAACACGATTTGTGATGGGATAACTTGAATTATGTGTAAGTGCCTCTAATGATGATGTGAGAATTCCGATTCCTGAAATCCAAGTTTAAATGTTTTTCCTTAAGGAAATATAAAAGTACTTTGGGATAGTAAATTCTTCTCTTTTTAAAATGAATTATTCTTTCTTGATTCTTTTATTGATTTATTTAACATTTGTTCAAATTAAACACAGTTTTAAATACATAGCTAACAACTAGAGGTAAGCCCCTTAGAATCCGTAGTGGGTGCCGAAGCCATCGAAGCTCATATGGGACACGGTCTCCGCCGGGGAATAGTGGATGACAGCGGGCTGGTGGCTGAGGTGGGCGGGCTGGTGGTACACGGAGGGGCTCTCCACGTGGGCAGTTTGGTGATAAACCGCCGGAGCCTGGACAGGAGCGGCCTGATGATAAGTCTGGACCTGAGCAGGCTGGTGGTAAGTCTGAACCTGAGCGGGCTGATGATAGGTCACCGGAGTCTGGACAGGAGCGGCCTGGTGGTACACCGGAGCTGCCTGGGTGAACAGCTGAGCTGGCTCCTGATGAGCCTGCTGGGCGTAGACAGGAGCTGGAATCGAAACTGGAACGGGAGCCGGGGCATAGCTGATGGTCTTGGCCACCGCCGGCTGGTAGACATTGTTGCTGATCCTCGTGTCCTGCTTGTGCACCTGCGAGAAGGGCGTGGCCACCGACTTGGCGTAGTGGGAGACGGTGCCATCGAAGCTGCGAACCACATTCGACTGGGTGTGGGCCACGGCGTGCTCATCGCCAGCGTAGCCATAGCTGATGCCAGCCGGAGCAATGATTCCCGCCCAAGTGGGGGCCAGCAGGAGCAGCAGGCTGGAGGCAACGCCTAGGATCTGGAAGTGGGCCATGTCGATGTCGGTACTGAGTGGAGCAAGTGGAGCAACTGTGCTGGCTGACTCAAATGGCGGGCCATATATAGAAGACCTGACCACCGCAATGCCAATTACTCATAATCGCCGGCAAACAGCGCTCCGCAAACGTGTTTCGGTTTTCGGCTTTTGGGTTTTGGCTGGCTTTGCGTGACTTTCAGAAATCCATTTCTCTAACCCGCGATCGTGGCAAATCAATTTACAATTGCCCGGCTCCAAGTGACAGCCAGTCGGATCGGATCGTATCGGATCTGGAGAAGGGCGTGTCGTCGACCCACTTAAGAGTGCCCAAGACCCGGCCTATTCATTGCATAACCTCATGTAGCCCGTGTTACCTGGCCTAAGGTCTGTGCACTTGCCGCACTTGCTCCACATTCCACGGATGTGGCTCAGATGATGATGGCAACTTACAATCCAACGCTGAAGTGCCATCAAGTGGCCCGAGCATATTACGGCCAGCGCAATTTATGGCCCATCGGAGATGCATTAACGGCGCTGCCAAATTGTTAATGCATTCGCTCGCTCCTCCGTCTGCCGCTCAAGCCTTTCGATTCGAGTGTTTCCCTGCCCCATAAATACATTCAAGTAAGTGCGGGGAGTTTGCATCTTCATGCATCAACAGTGACGACAATGAAGCATCAAGAGCCATCAACAACACTGTCAGCAGTCTACTCGGAGGTGAAGGAGTGAAATATTGTGTGATTATTACAAAACAAATGGCTTAGGTTTAATAAAGTAATTTATAATATGAAAAGTTTAGTTATGCTTAATTATTAAAAATAACATTGGACAAACCACTTCTATTGCTTTGTAAATATATTATATATTATTCTTTCCTTAATAATCAGTTCCATTAAACACTAAAGATATGAAAAAAAGCACAGTAGTTAAATTATGTCTTGGCTTTAAGTTTCGAGTCGAAGTCTTTACTAGCTTCATAGTACTCATTACATCCTTTAGGTTATAGTATTACTATAGTATACTATATACTACATTTAATATATTTAAGAATAAAAAGAAATGGCAAATTTACCAGGGCAATTTATATCTTAAATACAATCTTAAATTAAATCAAACTCAGGCTAAGAGAACATAGCTACATAGTTACGTATGCTTCTTTGATCAGCCTGAATGGCAGGTTCTCCTCTGAAGTTATCTATTTCCGTTTCCGTTTCTTTCTCAATGGACCGACA
Organism: Drosophila kanapiae; assembly: GCA_008042475.1. NCBI lineage: Eukaryota > Metazoa > Arthropoda > Insecta > Diptera > Drosophilidae > Drosophila > Drosophila kanapiae. The sequence goes on from VNJM01002151.1 coordinate 8,220, forward strand.
CTTGAAGTTGAAGCTGAAGTTGGTCTATTGATGCGAATGCCTCTCTTTGGTTCTGCTGCCCGTCCATAAAATCGTTCAGCTCGCAATTGAGTCATAATGCAATTGGCAAACGTCAAGCAAATGTTGTTAACTTGCCAAACGAGACAGAGACGAGAACGAGCGGCCGAGAGAGAGAGATGGATGAATTGACCGGACATCCGGTTGGCAAGTGTTGGGGACATTGTTGCCTCGAAAGTCCTGAAAAGTGACACACACTCTCAAATAGCGAATAGCATTGGCATCGGTGCCGAATGTGATTACGATTACATCGATTGCGGGCCGAGAAGTTGAGAAAGTCACCTTTGTTGGGCCTCCACTCGATACGTATCTTTATTGTGGGGATTAAGGATCAGAGAGCGAGTGTGTGTGTGTGTCCATCATGGTCCTTATGAAATTTGGCACATAAATTGTATTATTGCATTTATGCTTGATTTTATTTCCCAACTCTCGGCTCTGCTTTTCTTTGCTGATTGTGTTTGAGTGTTGAATTGGCTTTCGCATTACTTTTTCTTCTCGTTTTTTCCTTTTATTTTTTTTTGGCCCTAAGTGGATTCGTCTTCGTTTACGTCTGCTTTGTCGTCTGACTCAAGTTAACGTTTTATTGAACCGACAGGACTCACATGTGAGTGCTTACATTTCAACGGTTTCCTGCCGCCTCAGCTCGTGCGCCAACGCAATTTGAACTTCAATTAGCTGCATTTGGCCATGGCTAATAAACGCTGCTTAAGCTCGTCGTCGCCGCTCTCCGCTCTCCGCTCTTCACCCTGCGCTCCTCGTGCCAATATACAATTACAAATGACGCGTCAGGGCCAGGCCGAAAGTCAATTACCAGGGTGCACGGCGAGGAAAAAATACCACGATTCAAGTTGAATATTTGCTATACAAAAAATATTGAAGGTTCTTTAGTTTGTAATAAAGTTGCTGCAGTTAACAAAGCTCGTTATCTTTCTACTCCATCCACAGTGCCATATTTTCTTAGATTTGAGCCAAGACCTAGATTTATACCTTGAAAATTCTAAATATTTGTTCTCGGTGCCTTTGACAGCGAAAAGAAAGAAAAGTAGCATAAAAGACTGCGCCTCGTTGGCTAATTGGAATTGAAACATAAATTAAGCGTCCAATTTGAAGGCGAAGACGGCAGAATGCAACTAAAACTTTACGACTTCTTCACTTTGGCCAATTCCGAGCGCAACTTCCGCATTCACGTGCCGCATTCTGCACTTTTACGTTTTGCCGTAATCCCCGCCAATTACGATACTAGTAGTTTGCCACTACTAACTGCTGTTGCATCCACATTGACAGCTTAGATTAAGTGTTGACTATAAATTCGTACGGTTAGTTGGCGGTTGTATTTATGAGGCCAGTGCAGTTGCCATTTGGCAGGTCGAAATTATTTACTGGCAATTACAACTGGCCAACAAACTAGTTGCCTTTTTTTCCCTTCCCCCCTTGAACCAAACAAGTGTACATACATATACTTGGCTCATTTAATCATGTCAGAGGTGAATGATTTAGGGACAATGTAAACCGTCATTTAGGAAAATGAGGGTTCAATAAATCAGGGTTTAACTACTTACAACATTGGTATATTTCTTATATAAATAGTTAATATAACTTAAATATAAATTTAATAAAAATATGCATAATATAATATCATACTTGGTAAAACTTTTTATATTGTATGCTTGTTGAGGGTGTTTACCCTTAAGCAATGGTGTTTTAAACTCCATGAAAAAAGTGTCCAAAACTACAAAATTGAGCATCGTGCCTTAATAAATTTATGGCATTGTTTAAGATACATTAATGATTAGTACTTTAACAAGCACGTGCTTGTGTCTCAAGGGCCAACGTGCAAGTATTCTAAAACGTAAATAAGGACATATTTATCATAAAATGTTAATTTTCACCAGAGTTTTTGGTATTTTTATAAGTATTATTGCAGCTACCATAAAATCAAGAAAGAAAGTAGCAAAAACTAAACAATTTAGCTGAAGAAATGACGTCATGAGCATTCGGGTTAAATTCAGCTAAGAATCCTGTGGTTCCTTGGTGTTAGATTGCCAATCAGCTGCCCACAAGTCTCCCCTTCACCATCAACCTCCTGCCAGCGCAAGGACAGCCCCATTCCTACACCTCGACTACTATGAATGCCCGAGCTCCTTCGCTCGCGGTGCTTTATGGCACAAAGGGGACTTGCCTTCAATTTTCTTTATATTACAGCTTGATTTAATTTGACGTGAGACCTGCTCCTGGGCCCTGTTCTTGACCAGACCGAAATTAGAAACGGAATCGTGCCGTGCGGCCAGTGCGGGGTTGGAATCCCATTTGGAGCGAAAGCAATTGCAGGTTACATTCCGGCAAGCGAAACATTCAAATGCCGCTTAATGAAAATATGAACAATTGGAAAAAGCAAATGTCATTTGCCAGCTGCCAGGCGCACTGCCTTTCGGGGGTGGCTGATCTGCCCGATTGATATAATTTCATTAAGCAACTCTCGTCCCTCAAAGTATTTTCAATGTAATGCCACGCCCACCGACCACCGCCCACTGTGACACTTTCAGGACAAACTTTTGCAACAACAAAAATGGCGAGAAAAGAAATGAAAAGTAACGGAAAATACTCACTTAATAACAAATGGAAAGCGGAAAACGAGAGGGCAGTGCTGCTGGCTAAGAGAAAAAATAATAATAAAAAAACACAAAGTAAAATGATAATGAAAATGAAAATGCATAAGCAGAAATCGTTGACAAACGGGGGTGGCTGGGCTCCGTGCTTAGAAGTAGGGCTGCTGCGTGGAAAACTCATTAAAACTTTTTCACAGCCCATTTAAAAGCAATTTGTAAATTGTGAAACTTGCACTTGGCCCACGCGGAGTCCGTGAAAAAATGTTATAATTATTATTTATATTTCCGAACCCAAGCCTAACCCACATTTTCCAAGGGAAATTAAACAACAAACAAACATAATTAATTTAACTATTCGTTGCTAATGTTTCTGCTTAATTACAAGATTTAAGAACTAACTTAAGAACTATTTAAGAACTATTTTCTTATTAATAAAATCCTTTAAATTTTAAGCACAACTTTGTATTGTAAAATATTTACAAAGAAAGAAAAGTCATGATATTTGTTTTATACCAAAGATATTTATAAAATAAAAAGTAAAATGTTGCATAACTATTTAAGATATATATATTTATTTATTAATATTTAAGTTTTAAGTTTTCCACTTTTATAGGACAAAAATATTATTGGGGACTATTTGCTTTATTGTTAATTCCATTTATAAATCCTTAAAAATGAATACAATAAAAATGATCTAGAAATCGTTATTAAGCTTAAATATAATATAGATCTAATTGCGGGAAAAAATAAACAAAATTAACATTGTTCCCGATATTAACCGTTTTAGAAGAGTCCCCCAATTTCCATGGCGTACTCAACAATTTGCCAGTGGCCGTTTCTTACCCATCTTTTCATTGCGGAAAATAAGGGCTCGTCGCAATCACTTTGAGCTTTCGTGGAAAGGCTCACAATCGCAGACATTAAATCAAATTTCCGCACAATTCAAGGCAAGATGCCGGCAAGGGGTATGCGAAAAATTGTGTTAGCTGCGGTTGGCGTTCCCCCGGCCTTCTGGTTATTCCGCTGCCACTACCGATGCCACGGCGTCGCCACTTAAATATTCAAAGCGAAAAGTTGGTTGCCCCACACACACACACACCTTTGCGCCTTGGCTGACTTTGCCCCTTGCCGTAGCAGTGTTTTCTTTTCTTTATTATTCAAACGCCGCTTTTCATGTGCAGCGCCGAAAAATTCCCACAGGATGCAGTCAAAGGCGATACCTGGTATGGGGAGGACGGGTAAGCATGGACTGGGGAGGGTTAGGTTAAGGGCGGCAGCTTGTAGCCCACATGTGCAGTTCTTTAAACGTTTTTATCGAGCTCATCTTGTGTTTGTGGGTGAGTCAAAAGTATTCCCTAAGGATATTCTACCTTTTAGTTAATTCAAGGCTGGCAAGAGAGCGCATATATGAAATATTCATATTATGAATTGGTATAATTCTGGAAATTCAAAGCACCCGCCAAATATTTGTATTTTTCAACACTCTTTTTGCTTCTTGGTTTCAGTCTGGGCTAAAGCCAGTGTAACCAACTGTTCTTGTTTCTATATATATCTAACTTTTCTAGATTTTCTCGAGGCTTTCCCGTGGGTTTCCAATGAGAATTCCCCTGGATTGGAGCCAACCCTGACCGGCGGCGTACACTCCCGAGGTCTTAAGACGCTGAACGTAAAACGAAACCTTTCCTCAATAAGTATGGCAGCGCCAATCGATCCAGGAGTCTATTTCCTAACAGGATGTCTCCAGGATATCCGAGACCGTCTCTAGGCTTTTTGAGGCCTTTTCCTGGGGAAAGCTTTAGTGCCTGTTATGCTAGTGCGGGGGGAGCTGGGAAACGTAAAAATCGGGGGTTTTTTTTAATAGTATGGCAACGCCAAATATATCGAATGCTTTTAGCTATTTTGATGTAACCAGTTTCCGCGATTTTATCGTGAATATTGGCATTCCGTACGTTAAGTCTAGTGGTCACACAACTTTCTTCCTATTGCTATCCTATGTTTAATTACACTTCTTAATTTGGAATACGTTGTTGAATTTGTCTTTCTTGTTTTCCTGTGTGCACAGATACCTGCTGTATTTGGATCAATGGTTACCTCGTCCTATTGACGAACACTGCAGTTCTTTGTGGACATTGATACAAGACCAAAACATAGAAAGAAGGGACGGTCACACCTCGTAAATTCCAGTGAAATATTCTACCGCTGCTGTCAGATTGTAAAATTTGTACAGCGTTCCATATATCCGCTCTTTATAGCTGCTTGTAACAGAGAAGCAGGCACGAATCGCGGCGAACGAATATCAAAAAGCACCGCGTAAGCTTGCGTGAAAACGTGTCCGGAAAAGCCAAAGGCGAGCAAGCGCTACTAAGAGCGAACGCGAGAGAGAGAGATAGACGGTGACAGCGACACCGACACCGAAACGGATTTCTTCCCCTTGCTTCCCCCCCTCCCCTAACCAAGCGACTGATTTCCCAGCGAAAACTTGAGAATTCGAGAGACTTTCCAGCGCACAGCGAAAGGTAGCGAAAATGCAGATAAATCTTAAGGTGAAGACCTTAGATGCGCGCACCCACGAATTCAGCATCGACAATGAGGTAAGTTTTTTGAGGTTGTGGCCAGAGATCTAGAGGCTTCCACAAATCCACATATGTACATATATATATCCCCGCCCCGCCCTGCTCCTCTCCAGATCACCATCCGTCAGTTCAAGGACCAAATAGCGGAGAAGACCAACATAGCGGCTGAGAACCAGCGCATCATCTACCAGGGTCGCGTGCTTGCCGACGAGAAGCAGGTGAAGGAGTACGGTGAGTGACTGCCCGAACCCATCTCTGTGGCTTGACACTTTGGAAACCCTGAAATGCTAAAACTTTCATTCATTTGCAGATGTCGACGGCAAGGTGCTGCACGTGGCGGAGCGCCCGCCATTCTCCCAGCGCGGTAGCAACGCCCGCAACAATGATGAGCCGATGCGCACCTTGCGGAACGTGGCTCGTCCGCCGCCGGGTATGCGCACCTCGCCCTACTTCCGTGCTCTCGATGGCATGCTGGTGGGCACCATGGCCATACCAGTGAACAATGGCCCTGTGGCCGGGGTGCGTACTCACAGCAGATTGGCCTTGGGAATCGCCTTTAAACTCTCTTGATCCTTGCAGACGCGCACTCCGCCCAACCGCTATCCCAATTCCTCTTCCTTCTGCATTAACCGCATCACCGTGGCCATGCACATGATCGAGTGCGCCGACAACATAGCCGCCTATCTGGAGAATCCCGCTGTGGGATTGAACAACCAGTCTCTTGACATACTCCAGCGCGGTCGCTGGTCAATGGAGTCCACTGTCGTTGAGGTGGGCGTCTCTTCCACGGATATGCCGCGCAACAATAACATCATCGATATGGTACAGGACGCCGTTACAGCTGCTCTGTCGCGCACTGGGGCCCGCAACTACACGGTGGTGCAACTGCCCACCGTCTACACCAATGAGAGCGGCGAGACCAGTCAGCAACGTTCGGAAGACACTGCTGGCGGCGAAGTAGCTGCGGCTGCGGGAACCGCCAGTGATTCCGGCGATGAGGCAACAGCTGCCACTGTCATCATTGAGGATGTGATTGTGATGGACGACGAGGCCGCCGATGGGGCCTCGGATCGGTCGACAACACCTACTCCGGAGCCCGAGGCAGAGGGTGCAGTTGGTGGCCAGCCGGCATCTGCATCTACATCTGCAGCTGCATCTGCTCCTGCTGTGGCTGCTGCTGCTGCGGGTGCTGGTGCTGGTGCTTCGACATCTGCTGCGGCACCCAGCTCTTCCAGCGCTGCCGATGCAGCCTCTGCTGAGGCTGGCCCCGATGGAGCCAATAACGCGGGCCGCCGTCGCACCCGGCCCCAAGTGCTGGCCCAGGTGATTCAGCACTACCGCGCCGTTCAGACCCGATTGGTGCCCTTCGTGGATCGCTACTACGAGATCCTCCAGAATGATCCAACGTTCGAGGAGAGTGTGAGTAGCCCGGCCTGACGGCATGCAAAGATCCTTGCTCTATAACCTTATATACTCCTCCCCCCAGGACACTGTCGGGCGCGAGAATGCACAGCGCATCTTCGATCGCGTCTCGGAGGCTTTCCATTACCTGTCGCACGCCCAGCACGCCATCTCCGATTTGATGCTGGACCTATCGCAGCCAGGACCGCGCGTGCTCACCTGCCGACCGATTCTCGTCGAGCAAAGCGGCTACATACGCTCCAATAACATATTTACGCCGAACTTTATGGCTCCTCCGCCGGGCCTCCTCAACGAGATGACGTTCCGTGGAGAACGCGGCGGTGCTACACCTGCATCTGCACCTGGCACTCAAACGCCCGGCACGGCCGCTGCCACTCCGACTTCCGCTGCAGCTGCAGCTGCAGCTGCCTCGGAACCGGCCCAAGCGCTCCAAACAGCTTCCGCTATGGTGGAGATTGCCAGACGGGCTGCTGGAGCCGCTGCCGAGATGGCCGCTCGTGCTGCCGGAGCTGCAAATGTAGCTGCGGTCAACGCTGCGAATGCAGCCAATGCAGCGAATGCTGCCCTTGGTGCGGATAGCGACCGCGTGGAGGATCCTGTCGATGAGCCCATGGTGGCACCCAATGCAGCCGGTTCACAGGCCCAACAGCAGTCGCGCTCCGAAATGGGTAAGAGAGATCTTTCATATCTTCAGCCTTACCTCAGTCTTTATACAGTGCGTTTCATAGCTGTACAATGGTAGCTAAAAGAAAGGTTTAGTTTCAGAAAAAGCGATATTTACAAATAATTATAAATTAAATATATTGCCCCAAAGTGCCAACCCAAAACGACCAAAAGGAAACCCACACAAACTAGTTTAACGCGTCAATGTATGCGTTTGGGAACCACTGTCTTATAGCCATGTAACGCACTGTATCAGCCATTGTATTTTTTTTATCAATTTCTAGAGCACGATCACGAAGATCAAGATCAGCCCAGATCTGTTCAAGAGCCCCCCAGAGCAGCTCCCAGGCTGCGGGTCTATGTGCCAGTGACCCTGCCACCGCCCAGTAGGTTTTGGTTGTTTCGTTCGCTGCCAGTCCTCATCTCAGTCATGTCGGACTAACCCCGTTCCACCAGCTCATTCACTGCATCCCCCGTTGTGGTTCCACTCACCGCTAGACTTATTCGTTCTCTGAGACCAGCCCCTAACCAGATTAATCCCCCGCTTGAGATTCCCTGTGAAGTGCGCTTCTAACTCAGTTTGGCTTGTTTGCAGATCCTCAGATGGAGATGGCGCGCCTTCTCCAGGCCGTGGTCAACAGTGCCAACAACGAGGCCAACGACGTTCATGTCGAGTTCAACTCGCCCAACATCATGTCGATCAACTTGCCGGTTCATGTGATGACCGCCGCAGTGCGACCAGCTCCCGCTGGCTCAGCCCAGGAACCATCAGCTGCGGCAGCTTCCGCCTCGGAAGCATCTAATGAGGGTTCCCCATCTGCTGCTGAATCCCCGACAGCTGCAACCACATCGAATGGAGCACGCAGCGGCGATCAGAGGGCCAACACTTTGCCCACCACTTCGACCCAGACTCGGTCGACTTCGCGGCCCCAGATTCAGATTGGCGGCAACAACAACTGGGGCGGACGCATTGCGCCCACGCACACGGCCTTCGACCGCTTCCTGCCCTGCAACAGTCATCATATCAGAGAGCCCGAGCATCTACCCCAAAACAACAACGTCGCAGCAACCCCCAGCTCGAGTAACAACAATCGCAGCACCACCACGGCTCCAGCAAGCGGAGGCGCCGTCGTCTCGCCCACCTCCGCTGCAGGACCTCGTCCTGGTGAGTACAGTTGTTGCCTAACCGAACGCCCACATCATCCAAGCCCTTGTACCCGGCCCAGCCCCACACCGCACGCCCATTCATCATCAGCACACACTCACTAAGCACAGAGATGGCGAGCTCCGGTCAATTGTGCGCCAGTCGGATCCCAGGGTGTGACCTGGCTACCCAAAATTATTACCAAATTCTTCAAAATTCTCAATATTCATTTTTATTTCAACGAACTTGAACGAAGCACGTTCTCAAGTCTTCCTTTTTATTCGAGAAGTTTTCCAGAATCAGAATCATAAAATACTTTTCCAAGTCTTTAAAATCCCCATGCCATTTTCGGCGAATTCGAAGAGATAATACTTTTACTATCGCAGCCTCTATTAGCCCAATTCAATTGCTACATATTATCGCATTCCGAATGTAGGTGAGTCCACTGCTACATTTATATTATCCGGCGTCATGTGAATGCCACCAGTAGCTTAGCAGTCACCTTCAGACTGGCGTCGAAAGCGATCAACTTAATTTGTTCAAGGACTCATTACTATCCAAGCTTGGAGACTTGTATTTTAGGGGAAAATAGGGTGTTTTCCACCAAATATGGTTAATAATATGGAAAATGTATGGGTGATTTTTTTTTATCGATGAGTTTATTTCCTCCACACTGTTGGAAAAGAAAGAAAGCCAAAATTGATCAAATTCTATATTTATTTTAGCAATAATTATGAGCTGTCGATATTATCGATATCCTCTTCATCATTTGTCCATGTCGCCATAGCCCAATCCTAATAATACAAAAATACGAGCTATATACGATTTTATATACAAAATGTTAACTTTACCTTATAGTTAAAATTACATTTAATGTCAGGCAATTTCGCAATTTGGTTTTCACTAGCGTAACTTAGCTGACATTCCTATCGATATCTGCATTTGACTGGCAATAATATCGATTTAATTGTACATTTTGCAATATGTAAATGCAGGTTGTTTTCCCCGAGTCCGTGTATGTTAATACATCGGGCCAAAACTTAACTATTTTCCCATTTTATTAAGTTAATACTGTTGTATTGTTAAAGTATGAACTTTAATTGCAAATGATTGACGAACTTTTAGTGGTGTAGATTGATTTATCGTATTGTATTATTTATTAAAAATAGTGACCATATCCGAGAATGTGATAATATGTAACACTGGTGGAGTCGCTCTATAAATTACACATGTTCTTGTCTCGATAGTTTTATTTTCTGATCTTCCCAAGTAAATCCCAACATTATTTCGAGTTCCTCGAAGGAATTCCTACGTAACAGGTCCCGCCCCCTAAGCGATTCGACTGTCGACCGGCCTTCATCTCTGACATTTATCTCCATTCTATCCATGTCATCATCTAGTCACCTCTGATCGCATCCAACGCGGCAGTGCCAACGTACGCTCCACGTGGTCGTCGCGCCGCCAGCGTCCCGCCAGCACTCAACTGAACAGACTCCGGCCGGCAGCTTGGGCACAGGCCCAGACTCAGACCCAGACCCATAACCAGACCGACCACGTTGGCGGTAGTGGCGGCGGTGGTGGCGCTGGAGCCGCGAGAGTGCGTGTTTTGGGAAGAGTGCCCATCTCCATCAATCGCGATCGGCTAGCGGCGGCTCGACCGGTCCTCGTTGGTGGCAGCTCCAACGGTGGCCTGGCAGCCGTCCGTCGGGGGCGCCACCAGACCACCGCCGGCCGCCTGCCCAGACTATTTCCCACCCTCCTCGCTAATTTTTTGCTTAATAATCTGAGAAATAATGCGCAATCAGCTCCGGCAGGCAGCGCCGCCGTCGCCAGCGCCGAGGGAGTGGCAGCCACCTCGGCCACATCAGAAGCAGCAACTGATAGGATCTTCCCTCGGAATGCACCAGTGCCCGTGGTCACGGCCACGGCACGCGACAATGACAGCAACCTGCGCTCGCAGCTGCGCACCTTCCTCAACGACAAGCTCTTCGGCGACGGAGTGCCCATCAATGCTCAGACGATTCCCGGGGCAATCGGACGAGCCTTGGATTGGTTCGGCACAAACATGTTCTATCTGCCGCAGTACGAGCGGCCGGAGTACAACTCCCGGGACTCGGTGTGCAATATCCTGCGTGTCAGCCTGCGCCTGATCTTCGAGCTGTGCAGCAGCGCAGCGACGAGCCAGGCATGGGGATCCAGTCCCCAGTTCGAGCAGAGCCTCAAGGAGATCTGTGACCAGCTCCGCAAGCGTCTCTACAGCGTCCTCTTCCTGTGCCTGGGCAGCGCCAATGCCGAGCTCTACTGGCGCCAGCTGATGCGCCTAATGTGCGGACCTCTACGATCTAGTAAGTATCGGAATCAAGCGTAGATAAAAGCCAGGTTAACTCAAGCTCTCTTCCTGCAGATTTCCGCAACGAAGCCCTACAGTTCTTGTGCATCTACGTAGACCCCACAATTCCCGCCCAGACGGACACCGTGGATGCCCAGCAGTTCCTAGTCCTGCGCAGCACCCAGGCTGCCTCTCCCACAGATGCCGCTGAGGTAAGCACAGATAAATCACTTTCCCGCCTAGAGACCGGCATCACTAATTGCATTCTTTTGTTGCGCCACAGCCGCAGCTGCCGCTGCAATCCGTGGACACAGATGTGGAAATGGCCGAAGTGGCTGCCAGCAGCAGCAGCAGCAGTGCCCCCGCCGATGCCTTGCCCGCCGTGATTGTGGGCTCCGAGCCCTGGCACATGAGTTTCCCCAATGACTGGCTGCCAGTGATAACCCGCGACCTGCAGACCCAGACTGAGGTAGGTCCTCCAGCAAGTCCTTTCAGGGTGAACCCCATTAAAATATGTTTTATTTCCTGCAGCAGAGCCAGCGCCCGCAGCCACCCTACTCCGATGCCTACATCTCCGGCATGTCCGCCAAGCGCCGCAAGATCATTCAGTCGGAGAAGCCGACGGCCAGCGTGGAGTGCCTCATCGCCAGCGGCGTGCAGCGTGCCATTCAGAGCTCCGGTCTGGGCTCCGGCGTCAATGGCAGTGCCTCCAGTTCCTCGATCAGTGCCGACACCGTCATCGGTTCCATTGCGCACGATCCCGCCACTCAGGCCTCGTACACGGATGCAGTGCGCGGCATTGTCCGCGAGCGTATCAAGCAGGACGCCGACTACAAGCCTAACAAGTATCCGCAGATAGCTAAGTTCGCCGAGCAGAAGTAGGCGGCAAACAGGGGACAGTGGGTAGTGCGTGGAGAGAGACAGTGCTAGCCACGTTGCGCTTGGTGTACATTTTACTTTAACGCATCGTATTTAATTTAGTTAATAGCTAAGTTCTGTTTAAAACGAGGAGGACGACGATTCGGGCGACAACACCAAGAGCACCCTTAGCAAATGCTTCAACCTACATAGAATAATAATATCCAACTGATAACATATATATATATATATCCACACACACACAAGAACGGGAGCCCGCGACAAAGGAGCAAAATAAACACACTTATTACCCAATACCGAATGGCTATGGGATTGTATTGGAATGAATTGGTATGGATATGTGAATATGGATATGGACATGGATGTGGGGAGCGGACCACACATACCGCGTGGAATGCTTTCAATTGTCCCAAATGGCAGTGGCGTCCCCACGGCGCGTGACGTTGTGGAGAGAGCAGAACAGACCCGTGACGACAGCCAAATTCCGAATTCCAGCCAAATATCTTGGATGGTGGCGCCGGCATTGACGTGAGCCGCTGGCACATGATTGCGCCGAATGGCCCATGACGATCGATCCCGGAATGTGCAGAGCGGCAGCAGCTCAAGTGGACCCATTACAACGATGCCAACTTGAGGAGGAGGCGTGTACCTATCCCACATATCCTACCATACGCATTCCATTCCCCTGCCCATGCCAGGCGGAGCCTACGCTACTCTTGTTGTTGTTGTCGCCTGCAATCGAAACACGAAATTGTGTCACATAAAAATGTTGAGAATATTTATGGGCAAAAGAAAGAAAAACAAACAATAACCACAAATAACGAAAACGACAAAAAGAGAGGAGAAACATGTATGAATAAATAATAATTATTAATACTTGCCGCATTTCTTTAAATATTTACTCGGAATGATTGGATCCTATAAATAGACTGGCTACGTAATCGATGTATATTTTTAATACCTACAGTTATGGGAAACAGTGCGTTTCAAGAACCTGCGGGACATTACACTGGATCTGTAGTAAGCAGTAAGTAATGCCCTTATCTTACATATCCACAGGATCGTTTTTACTTATTTACCCCAGTTTTAATGTTTCTCTATTTAAGGTTATAATTTATATAGTTTAGGTATGTACATTTAAATCTTTTATTTTCTATTTTTATTTCCCCTTAATAATTGGTGATGATTTTCTTCAGCAAGTAGTTGTACTAAGATTCCTTGAGGGTTCGTAAGTTTTCAATAACTTTAATTAGTTTACCTTCCTTTTTAAGAATAATAAAGACTTGCCCATTCCAAATGATTTCCGTTTTTGTATATCACGAATGATACATTGAATAAAATTCTAAAAGCAAATCTAACTTACATTTTAACAAGAAAGGAATCCAACTTCGGTCAGACGAAGTTTATAATAACCTTGCATTTATAACAATAACACTTGGCAATCGTTATTTAAATTGGTACAAACAAAAAATTAAAAATTTTTCATTATACAATTTGTTTATAGTATAGAATATATATTATATATATTATATATAGTATAGAATACATTAAAAACTGCCTTAATTCGTTGTAGATGGAAATATGTTAAAAACAGCCTAGCTATAATTTTTTCTAAAAGTATTACAATCTTTTCTAAGATAGTTATAATATATGGTGTTGCATTCAGCCCAGGAAGATCCAAAGCTAAGAGACTAGTTTACATAGTAACGGACAGGTGTCCGACGGACATGGCTAAATCGATTCGTGTGGTGATGCTGCCAAAAAAAATATACATTTTATGGGTTCGGATATGTTTCCTTCACAGCGTTGCAAATTCCTGACTAAAGTTATATTGCTTATAAAAATAATAGCAAGGTTATACCAAAAATAACGTTTTTCACAATTGTATTTTCATAACATTCATTCATTTCATTTATTCATACAGTTATGAAACCTGCTGTATGTATGAAATTACGTTAATCTCTCAGACGACCCTAAACATAATCGTGCCAAGGCTTCTTGGGAGCTGGCTGTCTGCAGCCCGGAAAAATGGATGGAAGATGGACGTTGATGTGGTAGTGGACGGTCCACAGAAGCCACTCACTTCCCTTGCAGCTCCCCTCCCAATGATCCCGATGATTAATTGCGGCCAGATCGGCGAGGAGACATAGACATCGACATCGTTGGCACGCGCAATCCAGGGAATGTGCGGAATTCGCGGCGAGTGCATTTAAGGCGCCGAGTGGCTCATTATGCATGCGCTGGGCCCAGAACTTCGAAATAAATTAAGGCAGCGGACTTTGATGCATGGCTACTGCTCCCCTTCCGCTCCAGCTACACTGCTCCCCTCCTGCAGCTGGCGCCAATGGAAAATTTTCATCTGCCATGCTGACATGTTTGGCCCAATCTCAATTGGGCTGCAGCAGATCCTTAAACAAGCCGGTTCCATTCAATCGCTGCTAACCAGGCACGGCACCCCGAGATCCCATATGATACGATCCGATCCGGAACGGAACGAAACGTCATAATTAAAAACATTTCTCAGCGAGTGCCAGATGTCGGGGAGTGTGTATATGTAAAGGACAATTTATTAAGAGTGCGTAAAACAACAAGCTGCACACATGTAAGTACAAACAGTGCAGACAATTTGTCCTTTTTCTTTAAAAGATTTTATAATTGTTCCAAGATCCTATCAGTTATAAAATTTAACTGCAGTTTAAACTGAAATTCAATCAAATTTAATGTATATTTAATTTTGCAGCTTTTCAAATAGAATATTCTAGTATTTCGCTAAGAAATTTCCTAAATTTATAGTTCGTTATAAGAAATTAAACATCCATCATGTTTAATCATTTAAATAAAGTATACAAATTAATAAAACAGTTCAATCTTGTTTAAAAAATCAATAACATTAATATATTTGAATGTTTTTGAGTTTGAGAAATAAGAAAGTAAACATCCATCATGTTTTATCACTTAAATAAAGTGTAAAAATTAATAAAACAGTTGAATCTTATTTATAAAATCAATAAAAATTATATATTTTAGAGTTTCGGAGTTTGAGAAAAGTGCAGCTTCATCAGCAACCATGTATAGAAATCCAAAACACCCTAATTAATATAGTTTTTAACGTTTTCCATCCTGTTTTTAAGGCTGCCGAGTGGCAGCACTGAACACCACGAGCACACACAGGCACCAACATGTGTCCACAACGATAATGATGCCCCATACATAGATCTAGGTACTCGAGAAGATCCCAACTGCAGTAGGCAGTAGGCAGCCTCTCGAAGGGGGCACAAACACGCACATCGGGATTGAGATCGAGATTGAGTTGGAGATGTGGCTGGAGATTGATGGCTGGCGCCGAAAGAACAGGAACACATGTAATTGAGTGTTGTGGACAATTAGACGAGTCCCGGCTAGCAGCGCCCGGTTGCCCAGAACCCAGGTCGCCAATTGGCCAAAAAGCCGCTCAATCTTCTCAGCGGAGAGCCAAGAGATCCGAGAGAGAGCAGCAGCAGCAGCATCCGAAGCAGCAGCGACAGCGGCAGCAGAAGCAGAGGCAGAAGCAGAAGCAGCATCGGCATCGGCATCGGCATACGGATCCTCAGCGTTTTTATTCCCACTCCCAGTCACAAACGGACCGTGCTGGAATCAAGACGTGATCATCGGGGCTAGAAGCGATTCAATCGATCGGAACCGAGACTTTGACTCACACCCATACACATACTCGCGGCGTTCGAAAAAAAGAAAACAACCAATATATAGTACAATACAATTTTTTAGAAGATTAATTCCGAGCATCGGCGATCTATATACACATACACCCGGCCGAGCGGGTCAAGAGGTCCAGCCAGATAGAAAGGGAGATCCGAGGGAGATCTGTGGGTGCCGGGAAGCCGGGGAGAGTGCACTAGAAGTGGAGGAGGAGCAGCTCCAGCCCTCCACATATCCCAGGCGATTAGATCCAATCGATTCGGTTCCAAAGTGCTGTGCGTGCTGTGTGTGTTTGTTGTTTAAACCAAGAGCTGTGTCTCTGACTGTGGCAGTGCCGCTTTGAAATCCGATGCCAGCGGCGGTTCAGGGAATCCACGGAATCGAAATCGAAAACATAAAAATCCTGCTGGAAAACCGAGCTGCGATGGAAACCCCCGCACGCACACATATGTGCGCCTAGTGGGTAATTTCCCGAGCGTTTTCCGAGCTGCCTGCTCGAACAGTTACTAATCCGCCGCCCGAGCGCAAGCAACGCGCGTCCTGGCCTCATTCCGGAAAAACAGTGATTCTCGTTGTGCCTTGTGAACTGTGAACAGAGCCCAGAAAACCGAAGCCGAAATCGGAAAACCAAAAATTCAAAAACCCCAAGAAGTAGAAAAGTTGTGAAATCGGAAAGCGAAATTCGAGTAAACCCGCCGAGTGACTGAGTGGTCGCCAAAATGACGTCCCTCGTGTACACCGTCTTCCACCTGGCCACGCTCCAGTGCTCGGTGCGTCCGGAGATCTCACCCTGCACCTGCGAGGCGGGCAAGGCCTGGAACCATGTGGAGCTCAATTGCGAGAAGTTGGAGTCCTTCAACGCCGTGGTGGACAGCCTGGCCAATAAGCTCAATCCGGACACGAACATCGACCTGAAGATCACTCACTCGCAGCTGGACGACATGGAAATGCGCTCGTTTACGGATATGAACTTTAACTTGTACAAGCTACGGATGCAATGGAACGGACTTAGGTGAGTGGAATCATTGTTTTCGATGCCGAAGATATCTCAGGATATCTTTGCTTTATTTTCTTAAACTTGACTCTCTGAAATACTGTTGTTGTACAGATTTTCATTATTTTATTCAGAGTTTCGTGCTGAATAATATATTTTTGTTGGCTTGGTGAGGTATCTTAATGATATAGAGAAATTACTCAATATTTTTTCTATAGAAAAAGCAGTAAATACATTTTAAGAATATCCATTAACATGTTTTATGGTGTTTCTAAAGTATAAATTATTTTATAAGTTGTTTTCTTCCCAAATTGTCATAGTATTGACTTGGGAATTTCTCAACGAAAACATTTAAAACTCAATTTGCAATTGGTAAAACCCATAAAGCCTGGAAAATTATAGAAAAAAAAAATTGTTGGAGGGGCTTTTCCGCCGCAGACTCAATCAAAATTTTCTTGGCCAGGGGGAGTTCAAGGCCAGCCGACGAGTTCCGTGGAGAAACAGAATTTTCCGCTCGCCCCGGCTATCAATTTAGGTTCCTTAAACCCAATAAAAACCGAGCGAATAAATAATAATGCAAATCGTACACAAATTTCAATACGTTTATGTAAATGCACGAAAATGTGCTTCTCAGATCGGATCGGATCGGATCAGATCCCCAGGCTTGTTTACAGCCTCCCGCCCAGTAGATACTAAAACAATAACAATGTCACTTGTTTACGTAAAAAGAGTCCGCTCCGGTGCCGCCTCATTATCATCTATGTATGCCTATCCCTCAATTGGGCAAATTGGGCGCTGGGAAGGAGCTGGAGCTGCTCCCGGTGCTGGCAGGCGAATCTTAATTGCCGCCCAGATAATTTAATTTTTCAATTAGGAAGTAGCATTGAATTGCTACAAATTGCGAGCGGGCCTTATGCCTTATGACTATATGTTTGTCGTACAAGAACGGATCCGATTGGATCCTATAACCGAACTAGGCAGCATCTCTCCGGCTGCCGCTCGAGTGGGTATTTTTTTTTCTCAATTGATAATTGATAAGAGCCTTATCAGTTTACCTCTGGCTATGTGTGTATATGTGGAGTCCTCTATGTACTCGGCCGTATATTTAAATGTACGAGCACCGACATCGGCGTTCACTTAATGCGTACACAAAATTGATAATTGCAGTTTATTGAAAGCGCTTTTCAACGGCGCCTGCACGTTTTCCGACTCTGACTCTCAATGAATTTCAATTCACTGTCGCACAGTCGCATTGTGATTTATATATTGGCAATTATTAATAAATGCTGCCGATACGCAGCACTTGCGAATATAGAAATAACATTCGAGCCTATTTCATAAGCGCCTGCCGCGGGTTCATTGATATTTGACTTCGCCGCATTATACTCGTACTCGCACCGATTTCCGATCCAAAACAAAATGCGATCATGACTTAAGATTCCTTGTGCCCCACGCGATTGATTCGCCACAAATGGCATTCCAAAGAGATCGAGCCCCGAAAAATATTTTTCATAATCGAGGGGAGTACAGATACGAGTGTTTGTTTGAGTCTTGAATGGATTGTATAGACTAAGACGGTCTATTCTGGTCAGTTTTTATATTTTTTTCAAATGAGTTTCGGTTTTGAAAGGATTACATATATGTATGTATGGCATAAAATCCACTATGGGCTTAAAATCCATTTAAAAGGTCACCAAAAATAAAAAAAAGAAAGCAAACTTGATATATCTATTATCAATATATTAAACTACCACAAACTTAAATGGTTTATATTTTTTAACACAATCTATAACTATAATTTATAATATTACCTAGAAGACTAAAAAACCGAACGATTTGATTAAAATAAATACAAATAAAGCCGCAATTTTGTTTATTCAATCTTCTTGATTTTAATTGTGCATATTATTATTTTTTTCTACTTTCAATCAAGTTGTAATTCTTGGAAATCTAATACATCTGCCGGTAGAACTGTAGCTAAGTTATTTTTTCTGATCAATGTGTGCCCCTATCAGAGATTATAGTTTTCGATTTATCATCCGAACGCATCGAATGCAATTTGCGTTCGTCGCCTCTGTGTGTCCGTATGTAAGGCGAAATGATATAATTACCCGACTTGATCGAATCAGTGTTGTGCACCAGCTCGGCGCGGAGAGCGCGTGCCTCCAGTGCCTACGGTGCCGCTGGGCTCCCATGCTCGGCGCTCGGGTAGCGCTTTTTACATTGATGTCAATTTATAACAATTGACCTATTGCCTTAATATCGCTCTTTGACCAAATCATGCCAACTCAGCCAGGAAAAATACCGCTACCACAGCGCACACATGCGTATCTCTATATGGCGGCAGCGACACGATGATCATGACTTCCCCGTACTCGGTACTCGAAACTCAATACTGATACACTGATCGAGCGGCGCGTGGAATTTCCTAATGTCTGGGATTTCGGCGTGATCCAATCGGACGGAGAGGCCTGCTCTTGTAGGCTGCATACTCTATTTAAGAATATTTAAGGTAGAGATGATATTTACACCTACGAAACATATACCTTTTGAAAATTACATATGATCAATCACATATTGTGCCACTTGATCGATGTTTTCTTCGTCGGTAGCAACCGCCTTTCCCTTGGTTATCATTTTGAGGTCTCAACTCCATCATTGCACTAATGAATTTAGTCCAAGTACAGATCTATGTAGCCCAAATGTGGACCACAGCTGGAGGCAATCTCCGATAAGAGCTACTGTTTTTTGATTTCTTTTCCAATCTGTTTTATGACTGGCGCCAAAATAATCAACTCAAGTTTATGATCATATTTAACGATCGCCCATAATCAGCGTCCGTTCGCGTGAAGTGTGGGCAATGGCAATGGCAACGGCAACTATTGAATGGACACCATGGGCGGATGAACTCTCCGGCACAGGACCTATGGGGGATGGGGAATATGATTGCCACGGAGCATAATACAAGGTTCGGGTCTTGGCACATCACTCGTGTTGGCATTATGTGGCCTTTTCTGGTCTTGTGCTTTCTCAGGCGATAAGGGGTGTGCGTGTATGATGGGCATTATATGTTCAGTCACTCGTTTGAGGCTGCGGCGGCCACTACTGTTATCAGAGTGCAGTCGCAGCCCTGAAAAAGTGCGAAAAGTGTTGACGGCTTCCTTCATTCGCTGACAATTAATTGTGATAACTACTATAAGCACACATAATTTATTGAGACGCGGTCTGAGCGAACGCTGTGGAATATTCCCAGCCGATCTGTCTGGGCCCACACGTGATAATGGCTCCGATGGATGGCTCCGAAACGGATCCGATCCGATCCCCAGGAAGCGAAGTAAACAATAACAGAACAACACAGCCAAGAGTTCTGCAAAAGAGGCGTCGTCGTCGGCGTCAATAGCCCAAATATGACTTTATAATGGAATGTTCCGAACATGTTTTTGTTTTCGATTCCGAATGGGTTGCTTCGGCTCTCCGTTCTCCGTTCTCCGTTCTCCAAGCTCCGTGCTCCGTGCTCTCCGAGTTCCGTGGTCTTTGCTCCGGGGTCAGTCAAGAGCGAAGCAGGCAGTCCAATTGAATTTTATTATTACGCTCAATCAATGATCGAGGGGCCAGTTTAGGTCGTGTGACAATTATACCGCTGACGTTAAGGAATTGTAGATACATCTCTGATACACATGTCCAAGTGCGCGTCCGCTCCAGCCCAGCGATCGCAGGCATCCCAGAGATATGTGCTCAAGTTCAACGGGCTCATTATAGATACAGTACGAGTTATCTGGGGGCCGGCTGCTCCTGCCCAGCGTTTCTCATTACATAATCAACGGCTGACAAGCGCAGCTCATAGGCACTCCTCCTGGTCTTCCTCCTGCTCGGAGCCGGCAATCAATCATGATCGTCTGGCTGGGGGCTGGAAGCTGGAAGCTGGCCGGGTCTAAAAATAGCGCCTGCCAATCAAACTGCTGCTCCGCCAGCGGCTCCTCGCTATGCCATACTCGCATGCCAATAACGGGCGCCAAGGATGTCCACTCCGCTCTTGGCACTTGGCACGCCATCCGCATCCACATCCAGCCCAGTTCCCATCATGAATCTGCTGTTCAAGCGGCCGTTTGGCGCCTCGACGGCGACAACTTAATAGCCACCTGCAGACGTCGATAAAGATACAGTGTGCAGGTGGAAGCAGGGCGGGATTGGACGGCGGAGGCGCGGAGCAGCGCCCCTGATAAGGCTGCGTCATCATCAGGTCCAAAGATAGACCAGGGATGCGAAACTCGATCCGGCCCCATTTGAAAGCAATTACAGATTTGGCTGATTCATTGTCATAGCGTGAATCAGTTTATAGTGGCATTGCTCTCGACTTGATGAAACCAACCCAATGATAGTTAAATGATTACTTAAACTATTTATTCGAATGAAATAGCATTGAAAGACAGGACTTTTGGACAGGAGTAAGGTGGCAAATAAAAGGTACACAAAGTTAGGTTCTCTTCTAAATAAATTAATGGAAATTGCTCGCAAAAACTTCCTATGCAATTTACATTATTCAGGAGCTAATATTCTCGTGCAACACTAAAAGAAAATGTCGTCAGAAGCCTTGGGCCATCTGCTAATACAAATATACGATCGAGATCAAGACCAGAGATAGTCCAGGAATGCGATAAGGCTTCATTCCTTATAAAGTATGAATAATCGCACTTCATTTTCTACCTGGAAGCTAAAACGTTAAATAGATTACGCCTTTTCCATGGGTTTTCATAAACTTTATGGGGCCTTATAGTTTTCATAGTTTCTTATCAAAAATAAGTTTATATATTTAATTAAATATTCTATGACAACTAAATTCCTAGAACTAGCATATCATGCTGATTTCATTTTGATTTTTTCTTGCAATTAAATATAGATTTCGTCACTTTAGAAATATTTAGTTTATTATTATTTCTCTATACCAAAACGCCTTTAATAATCAGGCTCATAAGAGAGCCGCCTCTTTCCTTAATTCAAGAAGAATCCCTGTCGAATTCTCTGGCTTTCCGGCTAATAATACGAAATTGTAATGGATTTGTTTTGTTTTTGGCGCTATTTATAGATCGCTGCCCGAGCTGCCGTTCCGCGGGTTATCGAATGTCACCTACCTAAGCATCGGCGACAACGAACTCGACGAGATCCCGAAGCACGCCCTGAGCCACATGCCGAGCCTGCTCACGCTGGACATTGGGCGATGCAACATACGGGCGGTACAGCAGGAGGACTTTCGGGGCATCCAGCTGGTGACGAACCTCATCCTGCCGAGCAACAATATAACGCGCTTGGACCGTGGCTCCTTCCCCTTAAGCCTGCTTATCCTGCATCTGGGGCGGAATCGAATAGAATCGCTCAACGGCTCCCTGCACGACCTGGGCCAGCTGCAGTCGCTGTTCATCAACGCGAACAACATCAGCGACTTGGACGGGGAGCTGCCGGACGGGAGCAAGCTGCGCCTGCTGATGGCCCACAACAACCGGCTGGAGCGGCTGCCGGCGAACATGGCCGGGATGCACAGCCTGGAGACGATGCACGTGCACTTCAACCGGCTGCGCTCCTTTGACCGTGTCCTGCGCAACGCTGTCAATCTGTCCGAGGTTCTGGCCGAGAACAACGAGCTGGAGTACCTAGCCCGCGATGAGTTTGCCTCCTGCGACAAGGTGGAGAACCTGCAGCTAGGTTGCAATCATATCCGTTCGCTCAACTCGTCGCTGCTGCCGATCACCAAGCTGAAGTTCGCCAATTTCTCGTTCAACGACATCGAGGAGTTCTCCATGGAGGAGCTGCACGGCTTGCGCTACCTAAAGAGTCTTAGTCTGTCCAACAATCGAATCCAGCGGCTGCTGCCCAATCCGCGTGGCGTGCAGGACCTGGTGCTGATCGAGCTGCATCTGGACAACAATAGAATTAGCTCGCTGAACGGAGCGCTGGCGGGTCTGGGCAACCTCCGCATTCTCAGTCTGGCCGAGAATCGTTTGGAGCACCTCCAGGTGGGCGACTTCGATGGCATGCAACGCCTGGAGATCCTCGACCTGACCGGCAATCAGCTGGCGGAACTGAAGCCCATGGAAACGGTAAGTGAGGACTACGTACCTCTTCTAACTTGGATACCATTAATAATAACTAAACTGAAATATAATTACTAAATTACCTTATCATTTCTTTTAGACCTTATTGCCCAATCTGAAGATCCTCAAGGTGGCGTACAACAACATCACAAAACTGGAGCAGGACTTCAAGGGTCTGCCTGTTCTTTGCCAGGCCAATTTAACCAATAACCAGATCTCGACCATATCGAGCGAACTCGTCACCAACACGCGCTGCAAAAATCACAATGTTCCCGGCAAGCTGGAGATACATCTTGATGGTAAGTCCCTCTATTAAATATAAACCAGGGAAATAATATACCAAAAGTAGTAAACAAGACTAACCTAAATTTACCTAAGTTAATAAACTGAAAAACTATATAAATTAATTGTAATATCCACAGACAATCCCATAATGTGTGATGTGCGTCTGAACGAGCTTTGCCGCCTGATGGCCGTCCAAGAAGCCCGCATCCGTGGCCGCTCGCAGTGCTTCGAAAACGACCAGGAGGTTTGCACTGTTTTGCCCATGCTTTATAAGGTGGATCTTCCCCTCATGGTGACCAATATAAAGCTAGTGCCGTCGCTGCTCAAGGGCAACGAGGAGCTGTTGCCTCCCATCATCGCCACGCTTGGCCAGCCGCTCATCAATCCGGTGATTATTGGCACGGCCATGGTGCCACCTCTGCCGCCGCCACTCCTACTGACCACCACTCCGCTTCCGCCGCCCCTGCCGCTGCCCGTGCAACCGGAAGTGGAAAAGAATGAGTCCACCACAGCTATACCCGTTACGACGAGCAGCTCCACCACAGAAGAGACCACGACGACCTCAACTACATCAACGACGACGCCCAGCAGCCAGGATGCTCTGGATCCCACCGAAGTAATTATCACAACCACTGCGCCCACCACTACGTCCACCAGCACCACGACTCCGAAGCCCAACGAAACGCTGCCCGTGATCGTGGAACTGCAGGAGGCCGATCTGGCCTCTACCACCCTCAACGACACGGGAAACACCGAGGCCGGCGGAGCTCAGGTGTTCAAGAAGGAGCAGACAGTGGTGGTGCCACCAACCGTACAGGAGGATCCGCTGCAGCATGAGCGGGAAAGGGAGCGCGAGAGGGAGAGGCAGCTGGAGCTGGAGCGGGATCTCGACCACGAGGCGGTGGCCAAGACCGAGTATGAAACGGTTGAGTACATCCCCAACCTGGTGCAGGTCGCCGGCAGTGAGGCGCTGACACCGCCGCCCAGCAAGGCGAACGCCCTGGAGGAGGACTCCGATGCGCAGTCCAACTCTGTGCACGCAGAGTACCCGCATGCGGCGCAGAGCCTTCAGATACAGGAGGAGCCACCGGAGGAGTGAGGCAACCGGGTGTAGGTTCTGCGGGGGATTCCCCAAAACATTATTTTACTGTAAAACGCAGCGCAGGAGGAGCAGGCGGCGAAGATGGCGAAGAAGGAGGAGGAACCGGGAGCGAGATCGGGGCAGAGCAGCATGCAAACGGCGGGCGGAGCGAGATTCGGATTTGTATGCCTTAAGTTAACTTAGTTCTTATGTTTTATTTAAGCCATCGCTAAATCGAACAGTTTGTCGAACGCTTTTTTGTTGACTTTTGTTTCGTCGATTTTTATTTCGAAAATTCGATTATGATTTCGGGGGTTCGACCGCACAGGAGGAGGAGGAGTACATCGATATGACCCAGGACCCAGGACGAACGGACTGAGGACCGTCTTATGATTTAAGCTTATTTGTTGGGGGCTCAATTTCGCGAATGTATGTGTGTTTTGGCGTTGGCCAACGTCCGTCTTTCGGTTTTCAATCTCGCGGAATTTAACAAAACTCTTTTCTGATTACCAGTTTAACGTAGAGTAGATTAAATTCGAATATTTCAGTAAAATAAACTTATAGCAGTTCTGCTATATTGATAGAAAATTGATGTTGATTTAACATCAATAAATAAAGGTGTCCGGAAGATTGCTACAAAAACTTACAATCCAAATAACAGGCTTAATTTACAATGAATTTTTAACCCGAAACTTAATATTGAATACTCTTGGACACCTTTTCAATTGATATTGAATCCAAAACGATATCTATGGCACTCCTACAGAAAGGAAATCAAATTCAATTCAAGATTTTAAGCTTCAATGTTAAAATTTCACTTAAAAAGAAATCAAACAATAGATCCGTGAGATGGAATGCCGAAAAACGACCGGATAGATACCGGATGGAAGTGGCGCCGGTGGCGATATCGAATATGCAGCTGCATATGCACATTATCTATATTTAATAACTGTATACACGTATATAGTACTTAGAGTTAAACGAAAGCAAGAACAACAAATCGCATCGAGCTAATGTTAATGACACACACAACACATACACACTCAACCGCACACAAACACACACCAAGCGTAGCAGTGCACACAAGCACAAACTGAATACACACGAGAAAAAAGAGAAAAAAATATTGTTATCAGTTTCGTTAACAAAATGAGAAAATAGATTTTAGCGTGTAATTATATGAAAATGAAAATGGTATTCTAAATAAAATCGTACATAAAAATCGACCTTGTGTTAATTTAAATTCATTTTTCAAAGATTTTAAAATGAAATCCAAATTAAAGTGTCAGTTACTTCCTGTTTTTGTTCAACATTTTAAAGTGGCGCCAATTCGGGGCAGAGCGTAACCGTTAATGGTTACGCCTTACGCTGAACTTACGTAGTTTGATTACGTTTTGATAATTTAGATGTGGCCAGTTGCTGATGAGGAAATGACAGACCTTTTTTAAGGTAACCACATCGAAGGTAGAGCCTTCGAGATTTTTTACTGTTGGGTTGGAAAATGTTAAAAATAATATAAAGGAGAGATAATATCATGGAGAGAAGAAATCAAGTTATTTTTGAATTTGTTTTCACATTTTATAAGAACGAAACAGCGTTTTTTGTTCTTTAGTCATATTGCGCCATATGTGGCATTTACATTATTTAAAATGTTTCGATAGTATCGTAATAGTAGAAAAATATCGATAGTGCCGCCGAAAGCCCCATCTCTAGTGTCGATAGTTCCATCGAGGTTTTGACATCTCTAGTTTATAACAGAGAGGAATCATTGAAAAAAACGCGAAAAAGCAGATCCAGATTTAATAACATTTAAATATATTAATTCTTTTATTTAATAATAATAATTCGCGTTTGGTGTGCAAAGTGCAAAGGGTAAATTCCGCCCGCTAATAAAAACCTTGTGCGCGTAGACCTTCTGTTTTTGTTGACGTCGCCATCGTCATCATCGTCTTGTGACTGTGTCTATTCGAGTCCGAGGAAAGAAAGAAAAGAAAGTCGTAAAATATAGAAAACTAGAAAACTTGGGGAGGAGGAGTCGCACACACACACAAACACACTCACTCAAAGAGACTCAGACACACGGAGCCCCCCACTCACACCAACACACGGGCGGACTGCAGCAGCAACAAAAAGTAAAACAACAATAAAGACAGCAACATTGCAGGTGAGCGCAAGAGAGCGGGGCAAACATTTCTCTCTTTTGTGTTTGTCGTAATTGTTTTTTTTTTTTAAGTTCGTCTTTTAAATGTTAAGGATTCCCTATTTAAATGTTTTTCCCCCTGCTAACATCTTTCGTTATTAATGATAATGCTTCGCTTTTATTTGTTTCGTTGATTTTCGTGCGTATTGTTGATAAGTGCCGTTAGCCGGTCGAAAAATTAGTCATAGCCCTCGGTCTACAGGGGCGCAGCGGTCGAGGGGGGGCGTTGGCCCAAAAGGTGGAACAGGTTTATGCGAAAGGGGGCGCATCGCGTATGAGTAATGAATGAAGTTCGCATTTTTGTGCCCCCATCGGCTGTGCGAGTGTGTGTGTGTTAGTTTGAGTGCCACAAATGAAATCTAATCGCATTTCTGACTCGTTATCACACGCACACACACCAACGACGGGCACCCATGGACATATACAGACACGGTCACAATGATAGGCGTTGCACAAATAATTACTGGTTAAGATCGGTATCTTAATTAGTTTGTTAAAGATGAAGATATGAATATATTATTTTTTATTTTTTTTATGTTTTACTTCAAGTACTGATAATTACAGATCCATAAATCTAATGCCGATTATTCATATTAGTTTCCAACAAAACCTTGTTCCTTAATTTAATAGAAACATTAAAGACCAAACAATACTGCTGTTTAACATTGCTTACTAAAAATGAAGAAAGAAAACGCATATTTTTCCAACTGCTATTATTATGACCACATCTGTGTGTTCACAACTATATAATGTACGCCCGCATTTACAACAGATGCAGCAACTGTGGAAATGCAACTATGTCCGTATGTATAGGGGGAGGCTAGGGGCAAGGAACCTGCTGTCGCTAGCGATCAAGTTGCACAGTGGGCATCATCAGCGAGCAATGACCTTCACGGACAGTGGTTAACCCTTAGCACCTGGATAACAAAGCGTCTGAGAGAAGAGATAAACGTAAATCAAAAGCAAACATTTCATTTGCCAGAAAATCTCTTCATTATCCGGTGAAATTTTAACAAAGCTATTTTCTAGCTTTATTTTCTTTTTTATAACGATTCTAATAAGCATAAGATAGGTAATTTAGTTAATAACGATTTGAAGCCACATATACCTCAGTAAAATTAATAGATGTAAATCATGAATTTGTTGCTTTATTTCTTATAAATATTTTATAAATACTATTTTATGTAGTATATGTACAATTTGGTACTTGGGAAATAACTTGGCATTATTTACATTCACAATATAACAGACCTATTTGTTTTAGTATGATATAGTGTCTCCCTTCTGTTGCTGCACTAACTGCAATCGTTTAGGCATTGAATTAACCAACTTCTGTAGGAGGGTTATATCAATATTTGCCCATTCCTTGCAAATTGCCTCCTTTAAGTCCTTTAAGGTCTCGAACTGCCTTCCACCTTCGAACACTTTAGCAGACAGAATACCCCAAAGATCCTCAATCGGATTCAAGTCCGGACTTCTAGCTGGCCACTCCATCAAGGGGATACTTCTTGATTCCAGAAACTTCTTTGTATACCGAGCAACATGTACAGGAGCGTTATCCTGTTGAAACAGAAAATCCTTGCTGTGGAACTCTTGAGAAAAGGGTATAAGCTCACTTTCCAAGAGATCCGTATAGGTTTTCGCATTCATGTGATCGGGTACAAAGCATATTGGGGATTTCCCGAAAAAGCTAAATGCCGCCCAAACCATAAGAGAACCCCCACCATTTTGGCGTTTGTGGCAAGTCTTCCGTGGATGCCTGGGGTCTCGCCAATACTTTCGGTTTCCATCTGGACCGTCTAAATTGAATTTCTTTTCATCACTAAAGACAACATTATGGAATTCACTGACCCAAAATTTATATTTTTCGTAAAAGGCAATTCGGGCCTTTTTGTGGTGTCGCAAAAGCTTCGGTTTTGGCA
This sequence comes from Drosophila kanapiae, assembly GCA_008042475.1. Classification (NCBI taxonomy): domain Eukaryota; kingdom Metazoa; phylum Arthropoda; class Insecta; order Diptera; family Drosophilidae; genus Drosophila; species Drosophila kanapiae. The sequence continues at coordinate 36,157 of VNJM01002151.1, forward strand.
CCTTGGCTTCATATCGAAGATGCAACTGCTTCCGGCAAATTTGTTGCACCCGCTGCCTAGTTATAGGCAAGTTCAGTTCTGCCTTAATTTGGGCGCAGCTCATCATTTTGTTGGTTGCCAAAGCACGAACGTGGCGCTTGGTGCGCTCATCGACCTTGGGAACTGCACCTTTTCGGTTGTTCTGAGCATATTTTTCCGGAGACTTTAGAAAATTCCGAATAGTATTCCGATGTCTGCTCGTTGTTGTAGCAATAACTCCCACTCTAACGCCACATTCAGCCATAGTTTTGATCTTAATCTGCTCTTCTTTAGTTAATTCTTTTCCACGTGGCATTTGAATTATATTGTAACGTTTCTTTAACTCAAAACTTTATAAAATAATGGTGGAATAATTTGTAGTCCCTTGGTTCCATGACATTAATTCCGGGTCACACTCCGAACGTAAATGAAGAACTTTGCAGATTTATCAACCTTCTATAAAGCGCATCTCTACGTGATCTTCTTTATTCTGAAGGTGCTGCAGGTTGGAAGCTGATAACAACTCCGACGATAATGAAAAACAAATTTGCACATATAGCAACTTTACTGGGGTTTAATCCAGAGTAAAAACCAACATTACTAAGCGTATGTTTTCCTAGAAAGACGTTTATAATTTTGCACTTCACTATGGGGCCTTTGACCGGATGTTCTAAAGCTTTATTTTGATTCTTAGATAAAATGTGGGTTTTCCAGGGCAATCCTTAAATACTTATTTAAAATGCTGATTACGGCTTAAATTATTATGACAAACGCAAATACATTCTACATTGTAATTAAGTATTTTCAATATTAATTTTGGATTATGAAAATTCCTTATTTAACTTAAATCGATTCAAATTAGATGAAATCAAACTCTCTTTTTCATTTAAATCAAAATTGTCCAGATTTAACATGTTAAATGGCACTTTAAAATAGTCAACGGAGAACTCAGAGCGGGGAGGGCTCAAAGAATCCCCCCAGAACGATCTTTCAGAGGGTTAATGACAGGCTATCATCAATATTTCACCTTAGCGGACACATGCTAAACGGCTAAAGAAAAGTGCACGTCATACAGCCTCGTGGATGTGGAATATTTCGAGCGAGTATAATTGCGTTTAGATACAATAAGTAATATCGAGCGATCAGTTCCATCGCGCATACCAATCGGGCAACACCTTAACCTCGGACAAAGTTCCTCCTCCTTTCGGGTTTAGTTCAGTGTTTGGAGCGTGTTGACAAGCTTTTTTCCGCCGCCACGTTCATTGAACCGATTCGCCGTCAAGGCTCTCTGCCTTGGAACAAAGTGAATCGCAACTCGTTCAGCATTCTGTTTGTTTTGATACCCACACAAGTGAACTTTTATATTTTTGGCAATAAACCGGCGACGTTTTGCCGAAAGTCAAGTGCAAAACACAAAGAGAGCTCCCTCCCCGTCTACCGTCCCCCATCTCTCGCTTTTGGCTGCTCTGTCTGGCATTCAATTTGCTCAAGTTCAGGCGACCACCACAACAAAAACAGACCAGAAACCACCCAATATCTCTCGACTCTTGAACTTCATTTGCGCGACATTTAATTGAATTATTTCGCCTTCTTGGGGCGGAACGAAAACAAACAAATGACAGCCCTTCCGCTCATTGCCCGAGTCTCGAATCGTTACTGTGGATCGGTCAATGAATTTCCCTTCCCCCAGATGCTAAAGTCTCTTCCATTATCACTCGCTAGATTCTCGCATAGCTCGAATACTTGTCGAACGGGTTTATCTGTGGGTTACACTTTCGAGGCGGTTCTGTGCGGAGTTTCGCTACTGCACGTCTCTCTCCAATATGTGTCAAGTGCGTTGTTTACAGCATAAAAGAAGAACGAAAATAAAACAGAAAACCAAAATAAATATATGCCAGACGGCAACAAGAACCTTGCTTATGGAGAAACTACAACGATTCATCAGTTGTTAACTGGTTGATTCGCATGTCCGAATTCTTCTCAGTACAGTGTGTTCCAAAGTTGTGCATCAAGTTAACGAAAAGGGGATTAAGATAAGTTAAGTAAGATTACTTATTGAGTAATTTTCCCAAAAATAGAAAGAAATGAATAGAAGAAATGTTTTTATTTTAATTTAACCCATGACTGGGATATTGGTTTTTTGATACAAGAAGGTTCTTATCTTATCATTACAATAATTAAACCCCACGTAAATGTTTTTATTATTCACTGACATTTGATAAGAATACATTATTTGAATGAGCAATACTTCATAATGAATGAGCGAGAAATTTATTCATACAAAGTTACATATATAAAGATAATTATAAATATGACAATAATGTTTACATTTATTAGTTGCCCTCAAATGCTTTTCTCCTTACTTAAATATAACAAAATATATATATTGGCTTTAAATATTTAACTTGTTACTTCTTGAAAGTGTTGTTTTTAATGGCATTTAAAATGTGGAACACTGATAATAAAATTAAAGATAAACGCTGTAATAAAAGGGGCTTTTTATCTATTTTCGTCGTAAACAACGTCTACATTCATACTTTTTTATAAACATATATGAAAGTTATGTACATATATGCACGTCGCTATCTTATCGGTAATCAGCTACCATTTGCAACGGTCATCTGGAATTTATATATTCTTGAATTTTTGTATGCCCGAATAACCGAATAACCCCTTATTTTCTTCTTAAAGAACTTTTGCCACTTTGCCAGCCAATCGATAACAATTTGATTATCTTGTGTGCATTTTTTTCATTTAAAAATAGATGCACACCTCGACAAAGGAAAGCGAGGAAAAATCAATTCATTTGCTATATTTTCTAGCTGTGGCTGTTCGTTGCTCGGCTTTTAATGCATAATGCAGCTTACGCTAAGAATTTGCATATCCAGACATGGACGTAGACGACTGTCTGTCCAGGGCCTCCCTTTGGTTTCCTCCTCTTTGGTTATTTTACATTTTTGCGGCTTCATGTTTCGGTCTGTCATGGGTTAAGTTCAAGCAGAGACCCTGGATGCAGTGAGGGCGTATTCACTAAGTGGGAACTGTTGTCAGGTTAAAGTAAAGCAATACACAAGGGTTCAAAAAACCAATAAAAAAGTCATAAGTATCTTGCTTGATAATCCATTTACAGATGTGTATAATCTTTTTTAAGCTTTACAATATATGTATATTTATTATTTTATATATTCCAATCAAATTGCTTAAATTAAAGTGTCTATATTCTATTTATATATGTTAAATTAAATATTTACTTATCGTATTTATTATTCGTTATCTTTAACCGAATGCAAATCTCAGAAACAGTTTATATTTAATTAATTTAAACACATTTTGTGTATGGGAATTTTAATTTGGAATATTTTAAACCAAGTCACTTTATGGTTTTTAAACTTTTGCACAATATACAAATTATAAGTGCCACTTATAAGCACTTGAACCAAGATTAACTGGAATTACTCGATCACTTACTTTTAGTGTGCTTCTTGGACAGAGCATCGCACAGTCGGCTTCTGATAATTCAAGGGAAATACTCTCTGCTATGTTTCGTTTTATTTTTGCTCCGTGTTGTTATTCATTTCTGTTTGCATTTTGTTTGCCCGCAAATTGAATTATTTCCCCTACGCGTTGGAGGGACCTGGACTTGGTGGGTCCGCGTATTGCGAGAGCTGGTTCTTTACCCGCCTTTTGGGGCAGTGCACGCGCAAACCTTCGACCGACGTTTGAAATTCACTTGGGTTATATTTTTTGATTTCGGTTGGGATTTCTATTCCTGTTTTAACGTATGCTTTCACTCTTTTTGTTTGGTGCACCTGAGTTTGGCAATTATTATGTAAACTATGGATCTGTGTGTCTGGCAGCACTGCAACGTCGATAACATTAACAACCGACATCTGACTCTATATATATAAATATGTATATCCGTATCTGTACTCTTATACTATGTATTTTGATTGTATTTATCTTGTATCTCATACTTAGCTTGCTTTGGAGCACTTAAACAGCAATAAACAAAAACAAAAAACGAAAAAATACAATAAGAGAGAACAAGAATCTCAAGCTTTTGCAAGCAAAAGTCTCTTGTATAGAAAATAAAAAGCAAAGTCAAACGCAAAAACAAACGAAAAGTAAGTCTCAATGTTAATACATCTCATTTAACAACAAGTTCTCTTCCAAACACACCGCAAATAGATAAATAAAATGAAGTAGAGATGGTATTATCCATCAGATGTGTATATTAAACCGATCCGATTTGATTTTGAGTTCAACTTTGACACGACTCTCAGTACACCGTGCAGCATCATACACCGTGCAGCAGCCGCATACATACATTACTCAGCACACCACAGACCACGAAACACCGTTCCACACCGTTTGTGTTTTGGTTTTTGTTCAGAGTTTGTAGTCCGACACCCACAAATATGCCACATTCAACATAATAGACTCGAAATTCACTTCAGAAAACTTCAGAGATACCGTCAAAAATCATAAAAAATCCAAAATTTGTTCAACTTCGATTTTCATTCCACATCAAGCGGAACTTTTGCAGAGACAAAGTTAACCCGAGAACGAATAACCCCATCCATCCTTCCCCTCCCACAATCCACCTCGAAACCCTCGAAGGGTATGATCGAGAAGGTATAGCCATGTTAACGATCCTCTCCATCCTTCTCGTCACACAGTGAGAAAGCAAAAGGACGATATGCAGGTCAATGTCGCGGGTCTACGCCGAAATATCAAGAACCTTGCGCACAACTACTCCGATGCCCAGGTGAGTGGTCCAACTGCATACATAGTTGCGGTTTCAAATGAAAGCACTGGGGACTCTTACCGGAGATCCAATTCCTTTCCGAGTTAATCTAAACCTTTTTTGGACCAGTGCTTTTATTCTAAACCGCCGCAAAAACAAATAGATCCTCCCACTAAACCTCCCGCCCTCGAACAGGTCAAAGTGCGCGAGGCCACCTCCAATGACCCGTGGGGTCCGTCGGCCGCCATCATGGGCGAGATAGCGGACCTCACCCACAACGTGGTGGCCTTCTCCGAGATCATGCAGATGATCTGGAAGCGCCTCAACGACCACGGCAAGAACTGGCGCCACGTCTACAAGGCCCTAATCCTGCTCGAGTATCTGATCAAAACCGGCTCCGATAAGGTGGCTCAGCAGTGCAAAGAGAACATCTTCGCTATCCAGACGCTGCGCGAGTTCGTCTACTTCGAGGAGGGCAAGGACCAGGGCACCCATGTCCGCGAGAAAGCCAAGCAGCTGGTCAATCTGCTCAAGGATGACGAGCGGCTCAAGAACGAGCGCGTCAAAGCGCTCAAGGCCAAGGAGCGATTCGCCCAACACCCGAGCGGCTTCGGTAGTGATGGGTACATAGATGGACCCTCGCAGCGGGATTTGCCGCCAGGATGGCAGGAGGAGCCGCCCAAGTCCGTCTCAGAGCTGGAAATGGTTCGCCCGCAGACGGCTGGCGAGGAGGAGCTGCAGCTTCAGCTAGCCATGGCCATGTCGCGCGAGGAGGCCGAGCAGGAGGAGGCCAAGCGTCGCAGCGATGATGTACGTCTCCAGCTGGCCCTAAGCCAGAGTGAGCAGGACTTTAGGTGAGTTTTGGAGACCATTTATCTCTGGTTACATCTCTGATGTGTACTCATAGCGTGAGGGATCACAACGGACGTCCGATTCCCGCGCCCAAGAAGGAGGAGCCTCAGAGCCATCTGTTGGATTTGTTGGACATCTCGCTGGGCGCTACCAGCATCTCGAGTCCACCGCTGGGCGCTGCAGGCGGCGCCCCCGCAGCCATTGTCGATCCCTGGGCCACGCCCGGCCCACGAGCACCCAGCCAGCTGTCGGATCCCTGGTCGGGTACCTCCTCGCCCCAGGTGGATCCCTGGCATCCAAATGCCGCTCCGCGTACCATCATGGGCGCCGGAGTGCCAATGAGTTCGGCGCCATCGGGCGGAGCTCCTGGTGATGCCTGGGGAGCGCGCAACCAGTCGCCGTCGGTAGCATCGGGCTCCTCCAACGAGGGCTGGCTGCAGACCAACGGCAATGCCAATCAGAATGGACGCGGAGCCACTCCTGCGGGGGCTCCCGTTGACGCCTGGATTACGAAATCTACGGCCGGACCAGCCTTGGCAGCTGCGCCAGTGAATCATCATGCGGCAAACAATGGCGGCTCTCCAGCGGATCCTTGGCTGGCGGAGCCATCAGCTGCGGCAGGAGGCGGCGCTGGAGTTGGTGCCGGTCCAGCGGATCCTTGGGTGGGCGGAGCTGCATCACAGTCGGGAGCATCAGGTGCAGGAGCACTGGATGATCCCTGGAAAGCCCTAGGAACAGGCGCCATTAAGGTGAGCACCCTCTGAGACTATTGCTTAGCTAATCGCGTTAGGTGGCTGTTATTTTCCACCATAGCCTCTAATTGCATTACCTTGGGAGCTGCTAAAATTCAGATAATTTAATAATCTAATCGAATTTCCCAAATATTACTTATGTGAGAAGTACAATAACTAAGCTTTTGAATTATAATAAGTTAACTTTCCTCGGAGAAATTTGAGTAACTTTAGTGCGGTTTTGTAGTCCTATAAGATTATATACTCATATATATATTTATATTTTCACATTCTGAATGTGACTGCCTTTACAGACAGAAACGGTTATCTGTGGCTTTCTTTTGCAACGTTTGAACGATGTCGGGGGCATATCCACATCCAAATTTACCGAGTCTTTCAAAGTTTTGCAACCTTATATAGAAAAATTAGGTGACTTTCTGCCCCGACAGCAAAAAATATGTAATTTTAAAGCAGTGGTCCGCGGTGCCCTATGTCGCGGGTATTCAAATTTCTCTGCCGGCCCTCTGCCAGCATATGCACACCATCAACATTCGTGCGACTTCGGCAAATATCTTTGGATACGCTCTCCGAAAATTAAAACCGCATTGCTGATGTTCCATGATAATGCTACCTATTTTCTTACTCTAACCACTTCATTAAATTTATCACTCACAGTAATGCAATGTCGGCATGTGTTTTAAACTATTCCTACAACAACTGAGTTTTCGTTTTAATTCCAGAAACCAACCCCAGAGTTTGATGAGTTCGACCTGATTACCAACCGGAACAAGAGCGAACTGAGCAATTCCAACGCCTCCAACAACAACAATGGTAAGACGGCGGCATTTTATAAACATTTCAAGCTTTGATATCATTAAACCTTTTTGTTAGCGTCTCTGCTCGATGATATGGATCCGCTATCGTCGAACTACGGAAATGGCAGCAGTATGGGCGCCATGCATCCATCGACGGGGGCCACGGCCAAGAAACCGCTGAAGGATCCGCACTCGTTCCTTGGCGAGAACTCCGCGCTGGTTAACCTGGACAATCTGATTAAGCCGATTGCGCCGCAAACGCAAACGGGTAGCGCTCCAGCCTACAATCCCTTCAGCGACAACGTGATGCCACCCAAGACGAATCTATTCCAGCAGCAGCAGCCAGCCGTGAGTTGTGATAATTAACCTAAAGGATGCATTGGTTGAAACGTTCTTCACTCCTTGCAGGTGCCGTCCATCAACCAGCTGAAACAGCAGGCTCCCTTCGCAGTCAGCATGAACCAGGATCCCTGGGCACCCGTTATGGGTGGCGTCAGTGCTCCCTCCCAGGTGAGTTTGGGTGACAGGATATTTTGGAGATGGAGTACGTCTGAGGTGCTAGGGATTCTTCGTACTTGTACTTATTCTTTTGATGATTTATCGGCATTTCCGTTTACCTTTCTACGCCACTATCTTATCATTTAACGTTTGCATTTTGTTTTCCTTTACGTCATTACGTTTTCTTTTTGAGCAACTGTTGCATGCAAATACCTTAAAATCCCTCCCAGCCAAAACTGGCGCCCCCCGTGCGTCCCACCAGCCTCAACTTGGGGCCTGCGTCGGTGGGTGAATTTCAGCTGCTGAGCGCGTTTAGTAATCCCATCATTCCCTCCGCCACCATCATCCCCCAGCCACAGGCCAGTTCGCAGGTGTACAACTATCCCTACAACGGCAACATGACCAGCTCCAGCAGCAACAGCAACAGCACCTTGTACAACCCTGTGAGTCCGAGTCCCGGCATCGACAGCATCCGGAACATGGACATTTTCAGCGAGCGACCCTACTTCAATAGTCCCACAGCACCGCCCGACGTTGCCTACAATGTGTACAACAATAACAATAGTGTCGCAAGCAACTACGGAACACCAGGACTCTACTCAAGCTATGCTGCCAGCAGCTACAGCAGCGCCCTGTCCGAATCCCTGGCCGAAACTCCGGGCGTCAGTGTGGCTCCCATAGGCTTTGTGGACGATTCCGTCCGCCCTTCGACCCACTGCAAGCTAGAAGTGAGTGTGCCGCCCTCCGTCTCCACCGCTGAAGTTGTTGTTGCGCCAAATCCCCCTACTACTTCCTCCGCCAGAAGTTGTCGTTTATCGTTTATTCGTTTCGCTTGCGTTCTTATCTTTAGTTTTGAGTTTTTCTCTCTCTAGTTTAGTTTCGTTTTTGTCTGAGTTGCAAGTATGAGAACTACGAGCTGCTAACTGGGGAGGGCAGTGCAGGAAGCGATGCTTGAATGGCTTCCTTCGCTGCTCCTCTGGAAACAACGTACGCATCTTAACCAGAAAGCAGCCCTGCTAAAAACCAGTTGATCCATAATATCTTCTAATTGTAGCCAACAATGGAGGCTTGGACGCTTAAATAAAACACATACAATATGCAATAAATGCAAATAATGGGTAAAATGTTTTTCGAATGTGCATGCTCTGCTATCTAACTCCTTAGTAGACTATTCCCCCTAACAATTAACTAAACCCCCAACCACTGTACAAACCTTAGTTGGCTCAAATAACACCTAAACACGGCTGCTTGTAGTTCGCTTTTAGCCAGCTAATTAGAATTAGAAGCGGATATTCCGATATTTCGATATATCTAATGAAAGCCCTGAAACCTTGCAGCAAAACAACAACATGCCGTGGATCAAGCCGGAAGCAACTACCAACCCGTTTTTGTCGTAAACTGGCAGCCAGGAGCAACAGGGGGATGGATCATCGACCACGAGAACGAACGTCAACATTAAGTCAAGGTCTGGCTTGGCTGGTGCAGCAACAGCAACCAATTTTAGCCGAGAGAAATATGAATTAATTAATAAATTATGTGTAAGGAAGTATTATTAAACTGTAAAATATGTGATGTACGCGAGAGAGAGAGAGCAGGCCAAGATCCAGCAACCCAGCCAAGATGAGTGAAGAGGAACTCTGCCCGAGTTCCGCGCTTGAAGCTTACAATTCAAACACAACTTGCAATTATTAATCCGTGTAAACGAGTCTTCGAGGTGCCGCCCAATTGATTCTGAAATTATCTAACATACGATTAACATTTTAATTCCATTTGGGTGGTGGCCAAGGGGATTCCCGATTTCCGATTGGCATTACTTCTTGAGTTGAGATCCACTGCTGTTGGTTGAGTTGTATCCTTGTCTAGGCCACCGGTGGTAGGTAGGGCGAGGTCCGAAATAGAGTCCAAACGAGAGATGCGAAAATGAAAACTAAAAAATTGTTATATAGCTTTAAAGATTGCGTAATTGGTAAAGAAGCAACGTGTTAAAAACAAATTGATGTGTGTGCTTGTAATTGTACATTTTTTACGTTCTTATATTGTGAAATTTATTGTGCATGTGCGTGTGCAGGAAACCAAAAACAAAACAATTAAAGGCTTTTGGCTAAATCGATTTTTAAACACACACGATTTTTAAGATTTTTTCGAGTTTGCAGTTGATTTGTTTGTGCATTCGCTTTTGGTCCACCCTCCAGACACAATGCATACACGAGTTTGCTGTTGAACATTTTTACCCTAGCGACTAGTTTAAAATTTACAACACATTATATACAAAGAACAACATTACAAGAGCAAAAAACGAAAGCAGAGAACTAAACAAAGTAATGGTATACATTTAGGCTAGAATACGTAATGAATTGTATAAGCGTAACTTAATGATAACGAAATATACATAAACGCAAAACACAGAGAACCGATTCGATGCGAGAGAGTAAATATCTTCATAAGTAACCAGCAGGCACCCTTATACATAGACACACACACTCCCCAAATGCAAATTTATAAGCATATTTTCATATTATTAAAACTTTATTTTATTTGTAAAACAAAAAAATGAAAAAGTCAGACCACTTTTGATGCAACACACAAAGTGCTAAGCTGGTGGCGACTGCAGCCGGCCAATGAGTGTGCCAATGGCCCGGGGCCTCCACTTGACAGCCAGCGCCAGCATTCAACACTTTGTTGGGGGCGCCAACAGGCAGCATCCGACAATCCCAGGCCCAGTCCCGATCCCGATCCCGATCCCCACAGCAACGGCAGCACGATTATGTTAATTTCGGGGGCCGCCAGAGTGCAGCATTAACGGAGCACGCCCACCGCATATGGCAGTGATATTTTGGCCAGCCATTCAGGCAGCCAGCCAGCTGGGATGGATACGGGGACTCGAGATGGGTTTGCGAATGTGGATATGGACGGACGTATGGATATGGATTGCTGGATGTGTTGCGCAAGTGGCTAGCTGGCTGGCTGGTTTCGGTTTTGATATTTGACATGCGCTGGGGGCCATCAGGAAACTTCGTTTAAATGAAATCAAAATGCACAAATACATAATTTACACAAATTTGCCGTCGACTGGCGGTATGAGTTTATCGCCTTGCTTGGGCACGAAGCGAGTGCGGCTCCTCAGATGGCTGGGAAATGCTGGCGGATTGTATAATCCAGGAGCGAAGATGCGGGAAAAACTCTTCCGAGTGGTTCGACTTTATTTTCATTGCGAGTAATGTTACTTAACTAAGTAGTTCTTACTTATGCCTAATCGTATACGTTTGTAATTTCTTTTGATACTGCCTTCCTAGTTCTTCAGCACCTTGAAGATCCAGGTTACATAATTGGCCAGTCGGGTGTAGACTCCTGGAAACCGGGGATCAGCACACCCATGCGCAAAGGACACAATCCCATAGCTGGTACCGTGGTGGACCAGAGGAGCGCCCGAGTCTCCGTAGCAGTGATCCCGACCAGCGGCCGCCGCACACAGCATACTGTCCCAGATGGGACGGCCAAGCCGGGAGTAGAGTCGCTGGCATCGCCTTTGATCTATGACATCCACGAAGGTGCCACGTAGCTTCGGTTCTGTGTCGCTCACGTTCGCATTTACGGTGCCCCAGCCTGCCACGAGAAGGGTTCTTGGAAGGATATTGAGTCCTGGTAGGGGAAGTTTCACCAGTTCTACGTTGTCTCCCAACTGGAAAGGTTCTTTGGTCTTCAGCAATGCAATGTCGTTGTCCAGCGTTCGCAGCCTAAACTCTGGATGTAGGATAATCTGAACTACCTCCCTGGTTGCACCTCCCTCTTCGGGTGACTCAGATCCTGCACGAACGGTGTATATGCCCGGATAGTGGACACAGTGAGCCGCCGTTAGCAACCACTGGGACGTAATCAAGGCCGAGCTGCAACTGTAGTTTCCCCGCACACTTATAGAAGCCAACCAAGGTGACACATCGATGGGCAACTCCACGCCACCCACGATCCGCTCCTGCGGTGATTTAGCCCGTATTTTATGGCCCCAAATGAGCAATAAAAGTAGCGCCGAAAGTTTCATCATCAAAAACAAAGCAACCGCAGAGAACTAACCTCGACTGTTAACTGAAAGCCAAGCTCTTGACCTCTGGGCGCGAACTCCAGGCCAACCCACAAAAAATAAAAAATAGAATCAAAAATGCTAATGACCCCCTGCTTTGGCATACGACCTACTGAATTTGGCATGCATATTGATTAGGACCATGACATACCAATATGCCTGAGAACGTTCCTTCGACTGGAACATGTTCTCATATCGTGCTTTTCAATGTATGGATGAACAACATAAATAGATCCCAAGATGTCTTTCCCGATACGACCCAGCTATTTTTCGCGTATTATGTATTGACTTTCTTTGCTTTGAAACGTTTTGAATATATATATTTTTCAGACCCAATTAATTATATGCGAACAAGTTGAACGACCTTGCAGATCCGTCGAATAGTGGGTTTTCCTATCATTTTTAAGGTGTGCTCGATCCAATAGTAAATCAATATTAGACGAAATGTTCTTTGGCCATTTATAAAGAATAATGAATGGTTCTCTTAAACTGTTATTTTTTTTGCAAATGATTGATACAAAAGGTAGACCCGTTCATACCCTTTACCCATATGATACAAGGGTATTTATTATAGCTTAGTGCCAACGAATACTGTAAGTAACCGGCAGAAGAAAGCATCTCCGACCCTATATTCTTGATATGAGTCAGCAGGCGAATCGATAATGTTCCATGTTCCCTGCTGATCTCTGTTTGCCTGTTGCACGAAATGTAAGCAGCGGGCAATTGTTATTGTATCGGCAACAACCAGATCCAAATTATGAGTTTTCCCAGTACAAATTGATCAATTGCAGGTTTCCATGTACCAGGCGCTCAGAGCAGCTCTCGCGAGAACACTAAACAGCTATAAAATATGTTTAAAATAAACTTATCATTCTCCTGCTGCATTCTGAGCGCCTGGTCCATGGAAACCTGTATCTGATAGATAAATCACCGCAGGAGTTTTCCCAGTACAAATTGATCAATTGCAGGTTTTCATGTACCAGGCGCTCAGAATGCAACAGGAGGATGATTAGTTCATTGTTTACATATTTTATAACTGTTTAGTGCTCTCGCGAGAGCTGCTCTCTTTGATTTTTTCTGGCCAGTGGAATGCTTGCTAGGGAGAGAGCGAACGATCCACTGACGTCACAGCATAGATAAATATATGCATCGCTGCTCTAATAGTGTCTGTTTGCCGCCTGTTACACGAAATGTAAGAAACGGGCCATTGCTATTGTTTCGGCAAAACAAACATAATATTCTTTTTTTTTTTTTTTCTCATTACGCCAATAGTGATTACGGCCATATTGTCAGGGTATCAAGTATGAAAAGTAGCAACCGTGAACCCGTGTCCAATTCAACTTGTTGCAATCTCTTAATAAAATATGTGGAACAAAATCTATTTAAAAGTTTGCTAGTCAATTAAAATAATATTTATTTATATTTTTCCTTAAATTAAACAAGTTAATGCTTTCTTATGACCGAGATAATCCAGTTAACATAATCTCCGACATCGACGTAAATTCCTGAATACTTGGCTCTAGCGCATCCGATTCCAAAGGACGTGACTCCATATAGGATTCCTTTGTGGACCAGCGGACCGCCAGAGTCGCCGGAGCAAGTGTCACGATTTCTTCGGGCATAGCAGATCATATGCTTGGTGATCTTGATCCCGGCCTTCCGGTAGTAGCCTACGCACTTGCTGCGCCTCACTCGGCGGACCATAACACCGCGCAAATACCGCTGCACGTTCTGGGCGCTGGCCGATGTCAGGCCCCATCCGCTGGCCAAGGCAACTCGGGGCAAGCGCCTCCTTCTCCGCCTACGGGGCAGTTTTACCCTTCGACAGCACCGGTTGAACTTGAGGCGTTTCTTCAACTTCATCATCGCCAGGTCGTTGTTCATCGTGTATTCACTATAACTTCCATGGGCCACGATCTTTTGGACTTTACGGAGCTCGCCACCTCGACGTTGCTGCACCGATCCGGCTCGCACTGTGTAGTAATCGGGCTTACCGATGAAGCAGTGGTGTGCAGTAAGGATCCAGCGACCCGAAATGATAACGCATCCGCAGATGAATGAGCCTTTGTAGTGGAGGGCACACTGGTAGGGCGCCCTGGTGCACTTGATTTTCTTGCCGTTCACGATGCGTGTCGGTAGGTAATCCAGTGATTCCAGAGCATTTATCACAGGATTGCTTGATATATTCGTAAGTGCAATATAATCCTGTCTGCGGATCTTTGTCACCTCGTACAGGAAGTAGTGGGTGCCATTGTCTAGGTAGTGACCATTCCAGGAAGGACTTTGCGACTGAGCGCCCGCAACCAGGATCCAAAGATAGGCGAATATAGCGACTGCCAAAGCGGCCCCCAGCAATCTTAAGTCCATTTTTTGAACTGATCAGGTCCCCGATGGTCTCTCTACTGAAATCTGCTAGAACAGTGATTTACGTTTCGACCTCTTAATACTGTATTCTGTTGATTTTTCCCTTTCTTTCTAATTGCTACTTTTCTTGGCTTTCACGAAGTAGGCCAAGATAATTAGCCAAAGCTTCGCCCGTAGCCGATTGATTTGATATGCTATCAAAATGTTGTCAAAAAATCCACACTCCGATAAACTGAGAATTCGCTAATCGTATCCTGGGGCTTATAATTAATTACTAAATTAACTTAGCTTATTGGACTCGTAATTAATAGATTTTTAATATGCTTTGTCTCGAAGTTTAAAATTAATGATTAATCAGTAAGCAGAGTGCGGTGCCGAAGTTTTTATTCCCTTGCAGAATATCCCAATGTAATTCGATAATTCCTTTAGCAGCTCTATGATATAGTGATCCGATTTCGGACATATATGTATACTGACATGATAGTTCAAAAACTGAGAGACAGTTTGCGTAGAAACCGAAAGATAGACAGACGGATAGACAGACGGACAGACATCGCTTGATCGACTTGGCTGGTGTTAGCAACACGCACATTAAAATATATCTTATGGGATTGGAGATGCCTCCTTCACTGCGTTGCAAGGGTATAAAAAGTAAAAATATGTATATTTTTTCTAATAAAATTTATAAATATGATTTAAAAATATAAATGGAATAACTACTAGTCCGCCAAAGCACATAAAAAGATTGTCTGCACACATGCTTATGGTCATGGATATCTACATATATCTTTGCCAAGATATTAAATACTAATAGACCTTTACCATAAACATAGTTATGTTATGTTTGAAACAGTCTTCTTTTTCTGTAGGCTTTCCCGAAAATATCACTCGATTTTTAGCAACTCATGTACTTAAAAGTAATCCAAGTAGCCCGACTCATTACGGTACGCGTTTTCTGTTGTGTTTCTTCAATTTATTAATAATTTATTTTAAAAGTTACGAATTACTGACAGGATCCATTTAATAAAGTAATGAACACGGCAATAAACACCCGGATACTTCTCTCTGGCACAACCGATGCCAAAGGAGACGAGTCCAATGAGGACACCCTTGTTCGTCATTGGACCCCCGGAGTCGCCGGAGCAGGAGTCCGTTCCCTTTTTGCTGGCGCATATCATGTCAGGCAATATTTTTACCCCAGTGCCGTGGTAGTCCTCATTGCATTGGGTGTTATTCACATGTTGAACAGTTGCACCAAGGGCATAACGCTGGACATTCTCGGCGTTCTGCGAGGTTATGCCCCAGCCCCAGATTTTGAGGTTCTTGGGAACTCGTCTTTTGCCGGGAGCGGGCAACTTCACCTTCTGAACACACTTTTTTAACTTCATCGGCTGCTTAAACTTCATCATGGCCAGATCATGAGTCATAGTATAGGAGTTATATTTCTTATTAGCCACTATCAGCTGTATTTTGCGAAGCTCTCCGTAACGCTTTTGTTGATTGGTTCCGCAGCGCACCTCGTACTTTCCGGCTTTTCCAATGATGCAGTGGTGGGCAGTGAGGCACCACCACTTGGAAACGAGCACGCATCCGCATATAAAGTAGTTCTCATAGTGGACCGAACAAAGCCAAGGACACTCGGTACATACTTGTACCCTGTGGCCGTTCACGATCCTGTTGGGGAAATCATTCACCGCGTTTAGCGAATTGATGAAGGGATTACGGGATACATTTACAAAATTGGGATGGAGTTGGTATTTGTGCGACACGGGCCTCGGTCTCGGCCTCGGCTTTGGCTGCCGACCCTCGTACAGCAGGTAGTGGGTGCCATTGTCCAGGAAGTAACCGCCCCAAGAAGGCCTCTGCTGCTGTGCCTCGATTTCATACGCCAGGATCAGCAGTCCGGCGGATAAAGCGAGTCCTATTATTCCGTAGTTCATGGTGAGAACCGTTCCAGAACACGATCGCGAGATGACTGAATCCAGACGACCTAAGCCAGACACCTTTCGACCTCTTGGCAACAGACTTAGACTTTATAATGGGTTTCACGCGTCAACTAAAACCTGTATTTGGCATTGCCATTTCTTTTTATTGATAGAAAAGAGGTCAAGTTTGGGACTTGCCAATTTTTAACCCAAGCCTTTGCCTAAATTAATGAAAGGTTTTATCAAATGTTATTTACCCGTATATAATATTCAGAATATTATTTATTATTATGAATATTTATCAATATGATAATTTGATAAAATGTTTACTTTTTAAGAATATTGAATATTTATGTATGCAAATTTATGTTTGTTTTGTAATTCTAATATAACCTTAATGTAATTTAATGAAATACATTTTGGTTGGTTGCATTATGTAAATAATTTTTTTATACAGGACATTCTATTTAAGATTGTCTGCTGAAAAATGAGTCTATTCTTATCGCAAAAATGCCCTTTTAATATAAAGCAGGGTTCTTAAGTCACTGAACTTTACCATGGGTTAACCAAAAGAAGAAAGAATCAGATTTTACAAACTAAACTTCTGTCACAGCGGGGATTTGCCATGAAAGTGAAATGAGGCTTGGTTTTGACACTATGTTTGGCCCGAGCTTTGCATAAATTTCGCAATCATTTTTCGGTGCTTTATCATTGTCTACTGGTGCCAATGGATACAGGTATAGACTTACATATAGTATGTCACCTGGCCCCCTTTCCTCCCCCGGATTGTTTCTGTCTGGTTTTAGCTGCCCATTTTTGGTAGGGCGCCGCTTCCGCATGACTGGAACTCCAGCTCTCGGCTCTAACTCAACTCCAGGCGGAGACAAAACAATAAAACTATTAATTTAATGTAAATTTTGCGCCGCAGCTTAATTATGTGCGAAATCACAGGGGACACAATGGCCAGGAATAATTAGGCAGGCTCTCGCACAAAAGTGAAAGGAGCTCTGCACTTGGGTCCATGTCCCGGTCCCGGTGCCCGATGCCCGGTGCCCGATGCCCGGTGCCCAGACTGTCCATAATGGTGCTGCCGATAATTATGTAAGCAGGCAGCAGAAATTCATTAGCTCAGCTCCTATGCAAATTTCTTTCTTTCTCCGCCTTGCTCAGCTCGAATTTACGCGGGAGCTGCCGCCAGTCGCCAGCCGCCAGCCGGCTGCCAGATAAGCGATAACACTGGCATTTCACTCTACGGCGCTCGCTGAGATTACGCGCTTATCGCTGGCCAAATGGAATGCCACCTCGGCTGGGAACAGGAATAAATGGAGATCGAGGAGGAGGAGGAGAGGCTCCATGCCGCCGGCTAAGTGGGCCAGCAATAATATTCGCCAGTTTCGTGTGGCGAAAAGCGTGAAGAATCGCAATTTGTATGGTTTAATTAAAAAATCTGTCAAATGCCAGTTTGTGCGCTCATTAATGGGCTTCTTCTGAGGCAGGCCTCAAACAGCGAGATCATGCTTGACATAGCATGAACCCGGGCTCCAATAGACCATGCCGTGCAACATCGCAGCGACTTGCGATATTATGCTCGATATGTGCGGCTCACGTTGATGTCTGGAGATGGCGGCACATGGAGGAGGAGCTGCTGCCTTTGCTGCCTGCACCTTTGACAAAACGCCAAACAAAAGACTCAGGCAACGAACGTGGTTATTAGGAGCCTGTTGCGGCGGCTCTTGCATAATAGGAACTTTTGGCCAAATTGATTTTTAATTATAGCCTGCTGGCTCATGTTGAATGCTGGAATACGAAATGACGGGTTGTCAGTTCTGGGAAGATGGTTCCTTTGAGAACCGCAGTCGAAACTCTATAAGTAGAACTTGGGAAACTCTAGTTAATGAGGCTTAAGTTATAATGTTATAATAAATAATGAGCTTATTTCTATACCAGTACTTTCAACTACCTTTGTAACTATATGTAGCTTGTAGTTTTATATTTACATTAATGTCTTATAACCGATTTTACATTTAATTAATTATTAATAATATTATCTAACGAAAAGGATAGTCTAAAACTTGATTTTACAAGAGTTTCTTCAATGAAGTCTTACTCCATTTTCTCTTGTAGATTTCTAAAGTTACTGTGAATGTATAAATGATGTCATTTGACCGCCAAATTCGAAGTAAAAGGAATTAAGATATCTCGTTATGATCTCCTGGATTACCCGCAATTCGGTGGCAGCAATTAAGCCATTAGAGTGCTCTGCAGCAACTTTCATTTTCTGACTTAATTGAAACATAATTTTTGTAGTATAAAATCGCACTGGCCGGCACTCCAACACGCTAAGAAAATTTCACCCATTTCGCACGTTTCGAGTTTCGAGTTTGGGCCGTTAGTTAATCATTTGATGGCATTGCGCAGCCTTTTTGTCAAGTCAGCACGCGAGTCGCACCCGACCAGTCGCCAGATATCGGCAATTATCGCCGAAGCCATCAGCTCCCGATAGCGATAGCGAGTGTGGAGTACGGAACGGAGTATGGGAGTACTCCACGCTCCACAGTCCACACTCCGATCCGGGCTGACTGGCAGGCAGGCGCACCCAACTCCTCCCGAGGTCCACCCATCATTTGGGAGAATTGTGACATTTAGACACAACAAATCATAGCAGGCGGCATCATTAGGGTCCACAGAAAGAAATGTTTATAGGTAGATTCCTGAAAGTAGATATTATGTTTGTGAATGTATTATGAAGTATATAAAAATGTTATTTTAAATACTTTTATATATAAGTATATACAAATATGTATGTACTACAAAAGGGCTTTTTGAAACGTTTAGGAAAATGAAGCTAGACCTCTTATTTTGGTACTGGAAAGATTCGCAATTTAATCTTAAAATCGATCTTAATTTACTAGCATTTCTTTTGGAGTGATCCTATTTTTTTCTGGTGTGTCTCCGGCTGTCTCGTTTTGTATGTCAATGGGTGTATAGAAATCGAAAGTTTCACACTTGTCAATTAAGTGTACCGAGTGGTGGTGGCTCTTGTTGTTGCCGTTTCCACACTTCATCATGCGAGGCGGAGTTCCAAGCGAGAGACGTTGCATTGGAGCTGCAGTTGAAAAGCGGCTGTCAATGAAAATGAAATTTTATTGAGATTTTTGTCCCCCCGCCGAACACTTCGGCCCGAAATTAATTAGAAAAGTGCCTGCATTTGTATCGTCGGCCGTGTCTGTTTGGGTAGCTTAATTGCTTTGACGTCTCCACGGCGGCGGCGAGTTTGCCCGTGTGCGTGTGTGGTTATATAAGTCGTAAAATACTTAAGCCATAATAATCTCCAATTGGAAACGACTATCACTTTTACTATCACTGCTCCGACTGCGACAACAAGCGAAAATCGCTGACTCTTCTAAGCGATTCTGGTGTGGGGGGCAGTGGAAAGGCGGTGAAAGTGAACTGAGCGCAACGGGGAGCGGGTGACAATGTTGCAGGCGAGGCTTATGCAATCAATCTTCTCCGTCAGCGGCATGATCGGCAACTCCTCCCGAGATCGATCTGCTCCCGCTGCTCATTAAACGCACATAATTGTTATATCGGCGCGGCCACAGGCTCAGTCTCGGTTTCAGTCACAGCCATCGACCGGTTGCATTCAATAGCCAAATTTGGTTAAATAATGCAGGGGCAGGGGCCACTTTTACTTGGCCAGAGCCAGAGCCGGAGCCGAAACCCGCAACGAAAGCGAAAGTTCTTTTGTCTCGCGCTTTTCGATTCTTATCGAACTGCGCTGCCAGCTCGCCAGATTTATGCACTTTTCATTTCACTTACAACGCGTGTACTCGCACACGGCGCAAAAACAACTGCAGCCACATGAAACGGTGCCGAGGAGCCGGCAACTTTCTTCGCAGCCACGAAAGGCTGCATCTGGAGCTGGGACTGGGTCTGGCCAAGGAGCTGGATCGATCGAAATTATCATGCGCATATGGGGGCGCCAACATTGGGACACCCGGCTCATCGCAGGCCTCCTCACCCGATTCTTTAAATTGCCACTTGCACTTGACCGAGCAGCTGCTGTTGCCGCAGGGGGTAGGCGGAAATCGCGTCCAGGAAGCCCACAAATAAACACGGATGCACAGTGGCTGTAATAGGGTTAAAAGGATGTTTGAAAAGGTATATTTTTAATATGAAAATGATACATTCTTTTTTAAATTCATATATTTGTATTTTTTAAATAATTTCACGACCTACAAATCAAATCTTTTATTGGAAAATTTATTACTATATTAATGTGGTACAGATATGAAACAATACGGAATATAGAGTAAAAAATAAGTACACTTAATATTTAACTAAAATAATATAAATACTTATTTTATCTATTTGATTATAATCATACTTATTTTGTTGTAGCATTTCATAGAATCTATAGAAATCTTATCTAAGATGCTTATAATTAAAAGACTCTAGTAATGTTTATTCGAGATTGAAAACTACTTTTATAAATTCTAAATATTTTTACGAGTGGAGTACACATAAATAAATACTTTAAATACCACGACGTATAGCCTCGGCTACAGCATGCTGCAATTACCTGTGACATTGAACGGGCTCCGTTTAATATGTCTCAAAAATAAGTAATTCCAAGCTTGCAACACTGTTCATTCGGTTTCGTTTAATTGCGACCACTGTGCGTGGCTTGGGCCACCCAGAATGTGCGACAAACTGGGCCCCAATTAAGTTTGCAGCATTTTAATCGAGTCGATGCGTTTTCGGGCATTCTGTTTTGAGTTTTTCAGTTCACAGGTTGGGTTAATTTGTGAAAGTTTTGTGTAAACAATTGGCCCGGCCAGGCCAGGCCCGGCCAAAGAGCACAGAGCCGCCCGAGGGCCGCGATCCGCCGTCCCTTTGGATTGGCCATAAATTCAATCAGGCATGGCCACATCGGGCTTGGGATCGAGCTGGGGGAAAGGTGTACGAGCAATGGGCAGACGATGTCAATATATCTTCTCGGTGCGGTTTCGGTTGACATTGGCTTAAAATATTTGGAGTAAAACTGATTTAATTGACGTTGACGTTGCGTAATCCCAGCTTTGGCCCTGGCCCTGCCAATTGGCCGCATCCTGTCATTCCGGGGCGATAACGGCGGCACTCAACTGGCCATAATGTGGCATAATTGGCCAGCCCAGCACACCAGCACAACCGGGGGCCCGGGGAATGGGCCCGAACTGGGCTTAAAGTGGGTTAGTGGCGCCGGCGCCAAATCCAAAAGCGAAGCGGGACCGGGATCGGAACGGGGACAAAAACAAAGCACAGCGGCCCAGGGAAAAACGGCAGAAAACGAAGCCAGATCGGCGACCAGTTCGTGTCATGTGATTTTTATCGTTAATAGGAAACAACTGCAGCAGCCGCGGCAGCAGAAACCGAAGGAGAGACAAGTACAAAGCCAAAGAGCCGCCAATTGTGTCTGTTTTGCTAGTCTATATACTATATACATATACCCTCGTACACACATATATATTGCGCTGCGACTGACAGAGCAACAAATGTTGCATTAACATGAAAAGGGTTTTTATTCAATTGCTGGCAACATGCACCGCCAGGAGAGCAACCCTCAGCTAAAAACATTAAATAGAAATACAAATTTGGGTGCTGTGAGTCAGTCTGCACAGGAAAAAATATATTTTCTAAATACAGAAATGTGTAAGCCTATTTAAGATATACATCTTACTGCCTATGGCCTTGGCGCATTAAATAGATTTTTTTAATGTTTACTTTAGCAAGGTAAGATGCAAATTTATAAGCATTTTCCGAAATTCCCAAAGTTTTCTTAATGCTGCTTAGGTCAACATCATCCAAAGAAGAGCGTGATCCAAAGAGAGACCTCCCTAGGTCTGCGAACTAGAGGTTCCAGCTTTAATCCCTGGTTTTTCTTTGTGTTTTCTTATTTATTTAAATAGATTTACAGAAGAAACCTCATTTTATCATTTAATTAATTCAATCAATTAATTATTTAATGTATCTTGTTTACAAGCCAAGATTTTTCTTCAAGTATTCCGTGAAAAGTGAGCAATGCTAATCGGTCTGTTGTTATTGTTGTCTCGCAACTTTCATAATAAAATCAACAACGCAATCAAATTACACCGCTTGAAATACATAGAAAAGTGAGCAAAAGAAATTATGCAAAATGTTTTAGGCACGAAGCCTCGCCATTCGCAGTCGCATTTGCAATCCGTTTAAGGCTCGGTCCCCCGATCCCCGATCGCTGATCTCCCTCCGGCCAGTCAGTCAGTGAGAAGCGACTGGGGCCAGGGGCAGGTCAGTACTCTCACATTCACCGCCACCAAGTGACGGACAAGGTCTTCGGGATTTCCATTTCCATTGCCATCTCCAGATCGAGCTCTACTCTCTCCCTGCAATCCGAACATGAGGATTGTAGCTTGCTTTCCCAAGAAATTGAAAGTTCTTCCAGTGAATTTGCAAATCTGTCAGTTCATCCCAAGGGAATCTATATGGTAAAGTCTTGGCCTGTATCTGGACTATTAAATTAGCAAAATAAGTACAAAAGTAATACTAACTTTAAATTATAAATAAATACTATATTTAATTCAGTAATTTAATTCATCAGTAAACTGCCGAACAGTACAATTAAACTTGATATCGATAAGTATACGTATTAAGTCATTGATCTAAATTATATTTTGAGAAATCGTTGGAGTTTTTGTGACTTAACTTTAATGGACACGCTGGAAATCCATTAAGTATATTAATGGCCATGCATCTACCCTGCGCTAACTTTGAGTAATTGAGACATTATCTTCTTGGAGCTCCACAAATACCTTTTCCACAGCCCCATTATTAACGCTCGGCACCTCGGCGCTGCCCTATCCCGATCGATTATGACAGGTAATGAATGGATACCTGAAACGGTGACAGTCGGTCAGTCAGTCAGTCAGTCAGCCAGTAAATGGTGGGACTTTCGTTTTCGGTGTTTCTCCTGCGCTGATGTTGACAAAATGCATCGGATTCTGCGATGGGGCCGTGAAAGCCAGGGAAATTAATAATAATTGGCCGCTGTAAATATGCAGAGATGCTGACTGCGAAATGCCAAGTGCAAAATGCAATATGCAAATGCGATATGCAAACTCGTTGGCAATCAGCAAAATCAATCATCAGGTGAGCAATTGACGAGCGGACGCCGGCAGCAAAATCAGCAGAAATGGGCAATAGAGTTATCAATTTTAGTGCCAACATGTCACATTGCCGCGCCGCAGAGTGAAATTCGGTGGCCAGTGGGCAGTCTGTGGTATAGTTTTAGCTTTTTTATCATTTTCTTTCCTTTTTTTTCCATTTTTATTATGTCTCCCCGCCTCCGAGAGTCTTTCGAGTTTGTGTTAAATGCCGCGCTTAGTGCGTAAAATTTCATTTTATAGCACAAGGCATTAAGACGCCGGCCGCAAAATAAAGTTGTATCTGAAAGCGTGTAAAATAATAACCGCCGTCAGAGACAGCAGAAACAACAGACCGAACAACCCAAGGTGAAGTGTCGCGCTGCCTTGCCCCGGGGCCACCCCGGCCAGGCCCCCTCGTAGTTACACCTCTGCCAGTGTCATTTTTATGGCCCCAACTTGTTGCACTTTCGTTGTTTATTCATCAGACTTTTAATCAGGTGCGGCCCACTGGACATCGTTTTATTACATTTTATTTAAGTGTAACCGGCCAATTGACCCACTTTGGGAAGATATTCGAATAAATGTCAGGGGATAAAAATTGTCAAGGAATTAATATACATATTTATTTATTTATCTTGTATTTATATTAAGCAAAGCTAGCTGCTATACAGTAATCGATGTTTGTGATTTAATATTTATTTCTATTCGTTTCCCATTTTGATTTATCTTAATTTTCGGTGTAGTCTAGCCAATATTTGATTGGCTAATCACTGGGAAACCCATTTCGGCCATAATTTGAGTAATTTATTTTTAAATTGCACTTAACATATTGAACTGCACGCACCTTGGTCACATTGCAGTTTTGATTGCAATTAACACGCGGCATATGCATTCACATTTCGATGTCGGCGGTGATGATGTTGCAACCGCAACACTTACGATTTACCACTTACCACTTACCTGTGTGCCTCTTACCTGCTGCGGGGTTCCAAGACCCAGACCCACACACAAAGAAATTTGGGCCAAGATCAAGCCAATATATTAATATGATCTTTTTAGCTAAGATCTAAAGGAAGATTATATTATTTTATTTAGATAACAAATTCCACATTAGATTTAAATAAGTCTTCATTGGATATTTTATATCTTTACATGGATCAAATAGGTTTTTTTTTATGTAAATTTAATATTTATACAATTTTTCCCCTGTGCAGACCCAGGCCTTACTCCGGCCAAGTGCAGCAGCCACTCGAGTTGATGGTGAAGTGCATCAAGGGAAGCCAGGGGAGATGCGATTCGGGATGGGTTGTTGGCCGTATCGTCGCATTCAAATCTTCCGCATGTCAAGGTCAATTAGCATTTGCTCGCGGCTTCCAGCTCCGATCTTGGAGCCGGTGCTTATGCGTGATAAAAATGTCAAAAGGTTTCCATTGGCATTTTGATGCGGCTATTGCCGCTTAGCGGCTCAGGCTTAGGCTCAGGCTTAGGACCAGGCTGTGGTTGAGTCTCGGCGTCTCGGCTTAGCCAGCGATAAGTGTTGCCACTCCAAAAAATATATAGTAATAGTATGTAGCACACAAACACTCCAAAAATAACCAAATAGAAGGCGGGGGCGTTGGGGGCCGTGTCATTGAACCGCTCGATAGATAGAAAGTGACCGCTGCTCGGCCGCTATCCTTGGTGATCTATCTTAGTGGCCAAAATAACATACCTACGGCCTCGGCGGCAGAAACGTTTTCACTCCTTTCGCTTTCATTGCAATTACCAAATACGATTCTTATTTTCAATTTCAATATGACGACGACGACAGGCACGACAACGGCGGCACCGTGGTGCCAAATTCATTTACCTGAAGGTCAACTGACCATTTAATTCAAGAATATTCGATTAGGTTTATGCCTGCAGAACTCTGAAGGAAATTGTATATAGTTGAAGAGCCAATTTCTTTTTATAAGTTTACTACATAAATAAATGATAAATAAATATAGTAGTAGAAATATTTTGTAATAATAAAACATTGTCCATGTAAACTCTTTTTTAATAATCTCCAATAAAAAGTTTTAAAATGTCTAAAAATTCCTATTTCAAATCTGTTTCACCGAAGTAAAATTCGAAAAACCCTCAGAGTTTTTCCAGGTACTAGGTTGTACATTTATTCTGTAGTTTCATATTTTCCATTTGTATTTCTTTATTCCCGAATGACTTCGAATACTCTTCACCATATTGGACAGGAAAAAAGCCACTAGAATCCTGGCATCTTCGAGTCACTGTGCCTGCCCCACGAAGGGGGGAAAAGCACCCGCGACAACGCAGCTTCGCACCAAATTTGGAGCCAGGAGCTGAAGCTGGAGCTTGAGCCTGAGCTGGAGCTCCAGCCTATGGTGACTATGGCCAAAGCAATAACAATAACGGCCAGAGCGATCGCTCCAGTGGCTCTGGGAGCTCCAGAGCTTGTGGCCACGATCGCTGCTCCCGCTGATGATGTCGGTGATGTTGTGTTGCCGGGGCCTATTACCATTTGGCTTAGTCAAATCGTTTGTTATGTTTTTATCTTGATGTCCAGTCACCTTGATTTGTTGTAGAAAATGCAATTTTTGGCATGCTCGTTGGACTGTCGCCCGGCTACTGTTGCGGAAAGTCGCGAAAAGCCGAGGATCCGTGAGGCTGAGCTGATGCCATCGATGCGTAGGGTGAATCGCTTTCCCAGATCGCCGATGTTGTGGGTGACGGACTGCCAACGAAAGTGAAATTTGCCGCTGACTTGGCTAGAATTGAAGTTGAGCAATTTATGGGTCTGTTTCTCGATATTGGAGTTCAATGCACTTTTCTCCAACTCCGGATTATTTGTGCTCTTGCGACATTTACAAGGAACAGTTTTTGGGTTCCTAAAGATGCTGTAAAATAACCATATTAAAGAAAACTTTGGGAAAAGGAAATTTAGCTGGTGCTTTACAATTTTATATTATTTATATTAACATTTAGTTTTAATTTTAAATGTACAAAATTATTAACCTATCTTTTTTTCGGTGTCCAATGAGATCTAGAGGGTTTCTCCACCCGCCGGTGTCAAAGTTCAGCGCATGTTTTTGGGGGGCTGGGACTGGGTTGGGGAATCTAGAAAAATGCCACATGAAACGGCGAAACACGGAGACAATGGGCAGACGTCGATGTTGGCTGCTTGTTAGGCTGAGCCCAAGCAACTTGAAACAAACAAACCAAAATGCCGCAGCTACAAAATAAAAGAAAAAACCCCAAAACAAATAACAAGCAGCAAACAAACAATAACAAAACAGCCAGTGAGACATCGTTAGGTGGGTAAAGTAAAGCCAATTTACCCTTACAAACCGAAGAAATTGAAAGTCGATTGGAAGAATATTAATCGTAGGATTTGTAAGATATTTTAGCAAAATAAGATAACACTTTCTATACCAAACTCCACATATAGCAAGTGTTAAAATTAGAATAAAGCTATTTAATAGTTAATGTCAAGTTATTTAATCCCCAATAACAGTATTTAACAAGAATAATTAATCGATTACGTTTCAGTACTTATGCCTATATATAGTAGCTTGATCTTGTTTTATTCCTCAATAAATTGGCTATACCCTTTTGGCAGAGGCATGCAAACAAATGCAAATGCAGGGAGAATTGGCGGATCATTTGTTTTTGCCATTTTGGTGGCTGCTCTGTTGTCATTATTTATTTATGCCCAAAACGTTTCATTTTCATTTTCATTTGGTTTTGGTTTTGGCCAAAGGGAGTCATCGCAGTGGCTGTGGCGCTTTTTTACTACGAGTATACGTTGGTCTGAAACCAGAAAACTGGGTTACTGGCGCCTGTTTCGGGCTACAAGATCGTGTCATGCGATTTCTATCTTTGTGTGACTACGAAAGCGACAACCAGACAACCACAACGAAAACGACGACAACGTTGTCGAACGCTGAAGAAGAAAAACCCCTAAAAATCGAATCCGAAACGGAGTCCCGCCACGGAGAACGAGTATATAGTAGTTGACTGCGGGACTGTGACTTAAACTGGGCCTCAGACGGCAACTGCAACTGCAACTGAAACTGCGACTGTCTTGAAAACAAAAGTAAAGTGTTTGCGCCTTTGGCGTGGGCAGGAGTCGCCTTCGAAATGGGACATATAGCGCACCGATCTCTGACTCACAAGCGCCAGCTCTTGAGGCAGTAGCTGGAGTGCGGGTTCGGGTTCGAGCCTTGGGAGTGGGTCATTCAAATCTATCACAGATGTGTTTCCCTAAATCACAGAGGCCCGCGGGAGAAGCGAGCGGACGAATGGCACGGGTGTTTAGGGCTTTTGGCATTGGTTCTTGCCGTTGCCCAGCTAAGAGAGAAAAATATTTAAAACAGAGTCCCGGAATATAAGTTCTTAACTAGTCCCATTGGTAATTAAGAATGTTTTGGTAATTCTATACACACGGAAGGGTATCTACCAGAGGCACGAAATGCATTGAAACTGAGATTAAAGCCTAAAGACTAATATTTAACATAAAAAGCGTCTTAAATCAAATTGTAATTCTCTCTCGACAAATAACAGAACTAAAAACGTTTAAATAAATAGTTAAAATCGTTAAAAGAGATACTGAAAAATAAAAGTTTGTTGCCTAAGTCTTTTGTTTTATGAGTGATAATAAATTAAAACGGACATAAAATACAAGCCAAAGAGATTAAGTAGTATTATTCATATTATGCGAACAGTAATAAAGCAGGTGTAACAATTTCGCATGGTATAGTTGTCTTAATATATATACAATTTGAAGAAATTAAGTAATTCATAGAATTCCTTACAGTGAATAATTTTTCGAAACGTTTCTTTCTGTGCATTTACCTGTGTATCTGTGTATGTATGCTGGGGTCCTCAGCAGTCGCACCACAAAGTAGTCACGAATTAGCGCAGTTCACATGGGAATGTGACTGGGAGGCGGAGGCTTGGGCCGGGGCAGTGGCATATGCATAAGTCAGCGGCAGGGGGAATGTTGATTGGATAGGGCTAGACACACATGGTTAAGAATATGCAGCGCCGGTTCCAGCTGTTGACACACTCACACATTCATGGGAGCAAAGGGAAATGGAAGGGAGGGCGATGCATTCTGTTGCAACTGCATCTGCAGTTCGGTGCCTAAGTCTTTTGTTCGGCTGACGCATGAGCGAATGAACTCGAGTGGCTGAGTGTCCGAGCTGATTTATGTGCCTGACCGCTCCATGCTCCACAGTCCGCAGTCCACACTCCGCACTCGCACCGCCCACGCACTCGCATTTCCATTTCCCTATTAGTATTTCCAACACCCCGAGAGAGCCCAGTTATCAACTGATAAGTAGCTTATGTAATGGCCCACGAAAATGGGTTAAAAGTCGCTCTGACAGTTTAATTTGACACTTTTTGGAACCTCCGTCGCACCCGGAGTCAGAGTTACAGTCTCAGTCTCAGCATCAGCCTCACTCTCACTCTTTCCTGCTGTCTCCGCTTTTGTTGGAGAGCAGGGATGACAGAGTGCTTTTTGTTTTGGTATTTTCTTTCATATTTGCTTAACAAGATTGTGTGTATTGAATTGTCATTTCTCTTGACAATTTAATTTGGATTATGCGGAGGCTACTGAACACCAGCCCAGTGCAGCGGAGAGTGCAGGTCGGATAAAAAGCAGAAGTAAAAACAGATTGGGACATCGACTGGATGGGGTTATTTTCGGTACACAGAGTAAAAAAATATAACAACGTCAGCTTTATGATGCCTTAATATTATAAGTCGAAGTTTTCACTACTTGTCTTTAAGGTGGTGTTTTTGAAAATAATATAATTATAGGCAAGTAAGCCTTAACATATAAAAATATTCTAGAATTCACTTTCTCTTTAATTTCGTAGTATTAAGATGGTTTTTTGTAAAAGAATATTTTTGAAAGGCATTATATATTATTATTTCACATGTTAACAAATTAACCATTTGATTAGACGCTGGTAGGTGATTTTAATCATTAATTTTTGTAGTTAGGCCGAGTTTCAAAGCAAGTTCACAACGGCTAAATAAATAAGTGAAATACAGAGAAATTTAAAGAAAGTAGGACAAATTGTCTACTTCAAATTACAAATTTATTGAAGATTTTGCTAGATTTTTTCTGTGTGGCAGGAGACTTGCTGGACCTGACTTTGTCTGGTGGCTTTGCGCTCGTTTTGGGCCAACTGGCCGACCGGCATAAACAAAGGCTCCGAAAACCCCGAAACGCACTGAAGAAGAAGTCACCAGCAGCTTCACGGGCAGCTGAGCTTCAGAGCTCCAAAGTGGCAGGAGCCGAGAGGCAAAGATTATTAATGGCCAGCCTCCTCCAGCATTTCCGTCTTGACCCAGGTTATGCAAAATGTTGGCAAAAGGCCAAACGAAAGCAGCCGAAAAGTAGAAATGTTTGCCTAACAAATGATTGCTATTTCGCCGGCCAGCAGCGGCAACAAGTGCGTTGCCGCATTAACTGAAATGGAAATGCGGAGGGAAAACATTAATTGAAAAATTCGAAAAAATGCGCCTGCGCACACAGCTCTGTTAAGTCAGCTGGCGCTGGATGGGCCCTGTTAAAACTGGTCGAAAAATGTTAACTGGCGTGTACAGCGAAACTGTAACTGTAACAGCAGCGCCAGCAGCGTCGGTAACTGTAGCAGGAAGCTCTGTTAAGTCGGTGGCAGGCATTGTCTTCGGTGATTTTCGTCGATTTTATCGGCGCCTGTTGCATAAACTTATTGATTTACCATGCTTGTTGCTGCCTCCGAACATATAAACAAATCAGCTGCTGTTGCCCCCCAACAACAATTGCATAAATCAATTTAACACACAAATTTTGCTGTTTTCCCGTCGCCGGCCCACAGTGCGTATGCTCCATACAACGTTGGCACATGTAAATTTGATTAAAAGCACGTTTTACCACAAAAACCCAACTAACTGCCAAGACGGCCGAGTGAGTAAATGCAACAACCAGAAAATGAAGTGCTAAAAATGCATTTCTTGCATTGCCGACTGCTAATTTCCACAGTCTCAGCCGAGCTGTAGGAGATGACGCCTCCACTTTTGATAAATGAAAGTAAAAGTACAAACACTTGCACTTCATAGATCATTAGCGGCAGTTTTTTCTCCTATTTTGGTTTTCTTGTTTTTTTGTTTTGTGCGTGGCTGCGTTCAATGAACCAAGTGGCCATGTAAAAAGTCATTAAAAATAGAAATGCCAACGAAAAAGCACGGCCGAGCTACAGCAACCCATCAAAACTTGTTCTTTCACTTTCAATGTCACGCCACAAGCCGCAGAAGACCTTCAACTTTAAGACCCCTCACCTTTTCGGAGGCACTTTATACCCTTACATAGGGTATGATAATTTCTTAAGAAGTATAATCCACATAGCACTTAGGGTAACCTTTATAAACTTCGTTACTTGCAGTTAACGTACAAAATATTCAATAAAAACTGTATTAAACATAGAATATAAATTTAGCTAACAGATATATATCTCATATAGATTCCTGGTAACCGCTAGACCGCCAGAGTGTTCCAAGCTTCGACCTTGCCAACTCTTTGTTGGCCTTTTTGTTTGGTGCTTTGGGGCACTGCTTCTTCCGCTTGGAAATTAATTGCGGCATAAAGCAAACATTTTGCGAGTCAATGAACGTAATTCGAAAATCGTGCCAAAATAGATGCCGATGCTGCAGCAAGCTCAATTTGCGGGCTGCAGGTGCGACGAAGCGAGCGAGGGGCAGACGGATGGCGTAAACACCCCCGCGAATATCCATGGCATATCCATGCAGATATATGTCCGCTGCTGGTTGTATCCACTGTAGTCATTTGTCTGCACGTCGCTTTGTCCGACTGTCTATTTGTTTGCCAAAAAGTGCCATGAAGACCACTTGTTGTGTTGGCCAAAAGCAATTTTACTCGCTGCTGCTGCCGATGCCGATGTCGGGACTGAGGCTGAGGCTGAGGCTGCTACAACAAATTACTATCATTGCTGTTAATAGTTCATTAAGTCACGGACGGGAGACATGGGAGCCATGTGGAATCACGGAACGCGAAACCGTAAAACGTAAGCCGTAAAACCAACGGCAATCCACATCCACCGAAAGCGAACTTCAAGTGGCAGAATAATTGAGTGAACGGCAAGATAAACATTTCAATTTCGTTATTAAGTCATCAATTAGGGGAGCCGAATTCAGGGGGCCCACTGCACTCGATTTGCCTTTGATTGGGGCTCCTGAGAATTGGCTCGAGTCATAGCAATCCGGCTGCATTTAAAGTTTCGCAATTATAAAACGTTACAAATACCATAAACTTCTTTATTTCTGTCTTATCGTTGGGAATGTGGCTTTGTAAAAGTTTGATTTCTTTATTGCTAGTCTAAGAAACGTATAAAATATTAGATAGGTTGGCTAACTAAATCAATATTTTATAGTAAATAGCTTTCTGTAGAATATAGATACTATCTAACTTATATTTATAGTATCCTTGAAGAATTTTATGAATAATTACAATTTCTAGTTAATATATATAGAGTTTAAAATTTATTCAAAAGGCTGTCTGAGGCATGTGGTTATTTTAACAAGTTTTATCGTATTTTAATTGTTTGTTTTATCACTTAAGAGTATTTTGCAATTCATTTGGTAATAATGACTTAAGCTTTATTTACTATAATTATATGGCAGTAAATTGTTACAATAAAAATTAAACATTTTAGGGATTTTAACAGATGTTCCGAATATATAAAAGTATTTCACTTCAGCAGAAACTCATTGGAGCAAATATCGCAGCGTTCGAGTGTTTGATGGATGGAAGGAGGTTGTGCCGTCTTGTGGGAACTCGCAGCCGGCTTGTTCTCCTTGCCGACGAGGGATCCTCCATAGTCCTTCCGCATTACCCAAGGCGAGGTACGTCGAGAGCTCAGCAGGGAGGCGGTGTAGGTGTGCCGGCCCGGACTGCAGGATCTCAGGGAATGCAATGTGGCTGTGGATCCTCGAAGGAGCTCTAGCCTTGCCAGCGCCGCCTCTAGGTCTGAGTCCGCGAAGCCCTCCATCACCACTTGGTCCGGTGACTGGGAGAAGGACTTAATGCTGGGCGTATCCTGGTTAAGGTTGCTCATGGGCTGGATAACCACGTCCATGTTGCTGCTGTCCGAGGATTTGGCACTGGAAACCCGCGAGATCGATGGTGAAGGCATCTTCGAGGTGGCAGCAACAACCTTTGGGGCTTCCCTCCTTTGCGGTGTTTCATGTACGGCTGATATATTCTGGTTTATATACTCCGAGGTTTGGGCTTCGGAACTCGGGCTGAGTTCCGTCTGAGGTAGTTGATCCTTGGAATCCTCTTGGTCTTCCTTTGAGTTTGTTGACTTTGTGGGAGACTTAAAGGAATCAAATTCAATATCAGATGAATCACGGGAGCTCATTATATCCCTTGACAAAGGTTTGGTTACCATTGTAGGCCCCTTGTCTGTTTTGAAGGAATCGAGTTCTAAATAAGACGACTCTCTGGAGCGAACAATGTCCTTGCTTAAAGATTTTTCTACTCCTAGTGGGCGTTCTTTGGATCTTTTTGACTCCAATTCGGTATAGGAAGGCTCTCTGGAGCGCACTACATCCTTTCCCACTGGTTTTGCTACTCTCAAAGGAGTCGCATCTGCCTTAAAGGAGCGGAACTCGGAATAAGATGGCTCTCTGGATCGTAGGCCTTTTGTTGCCAATGGTTTATGTTCTTTTGAGGTACTTTTGTCAGTTCTTACATATTGAAGCTCGGTGAAGGATGGTTCTCTGGACCGAACTACACTCCTCGTCGATGGTTTTACAACCCTCGAAGGAGGCTTTTCTGATTTAAGGGAATTAAACTCGGTATAAGAGGGTTCTCTGGAACGTTGCATTTCCCTTGTCAATGGTTTTTGTCCTTTTAAGGGACTTTTTTCTGTTCTGTGATATTGAAGTTCGGTGAAAGATGGCTCTCTAGATCGCCCTATATCCTTACTCAAAGGTTTTCCTACCCTCGCAGGAGTTCTATCTGCTTTGATGGAACTAAACTCTGTATAAGATGGCTCTCTGGATCGCAGGACATCTTTTCCCAAGTGCTTCTGTGTTCTCAAAGGACTTTTATCTACTGTTTTATTTACAAACTCTAAATTAGTTGACTCTCTGGAAGAGATTTCCGTTGGCGACTTATTTTGCTTGTCCACAGATTTTTGAGTCCTCAATGGACTATTGTCGCCCTTCAACGAATCGAACTCAGTATAAGATGACTCCCTGGAGCGCACTATATCCTTTGACAAAGGCTTCGTTACCCTGGATGGACTTTTGTCCGCTTTTCTACTCTCAAACTCCAACTGGGACGTTTCTCTTGAGGATAAATTCTTGGAAGGTTGCTTCTTTGGCGACTTCTCCTTCGCTGGAGTATTCGGTTTTATTACCCTGCGATGCATAGAGGGCGTGAACTTCTCTCTATCCGGTCGAAGGGGCTGTGAGACCAGACCTAAGCTCATCCTCCGGCTATAGCTGGGTTCCTCCTCCAGTGGAGCCGGTCTGCCCTTGCCCCAGCCGGGATTCCGCTCGGCTGGAAGCCTCTGGATGCCCGAACCGATGCGACTGGTGGCCATAGGAACACTGATGCGATCGCGCTGTGGATTAAAATCAAAGGTCCTGGAAGCTGCGGGATTCGATAGGCGGGAGCTATTTCGGGACACACTTCCCGGCTGCTCGGAGCCCACGAACTTGGCGAACTCCCGCTGACCTCGACGCGCCGGAGCGGGCGTCACGTGACCGCTGGACAGATCCGACTGGGAGGCGCTCAGCGAGTTGCCTCCGCTAAAGTGGCCGTCGTAGTGGTTCGGCTTGTCCCGCAGGCTCGTGTGGTCCTGGTACACGGAGAACTTGTTCTGGCTGTGGGCGAAGCTCTCGTACGGCTTGAACTTCTTGCTCTTGGCCAGCTGGTCTGCGAATTTCTCCCACTCGGTGGTATTGGGTCGCGGCTGTTCCGGTTCCTTCTCATGTTTTTTTTTCTGGACGAACCGGCGATGTGTCTTGCGACTCCTGGGATTTCCACAGAGAGTGTGTGTGTATAAATTTAGGTGTGAAAAGATGTAGGCGTGTTAGTAGAAGCTGACAAAGGTCTGTCCTTTCTTGTGAGGTGTTCAATGTGTGTGTGGTAAATATGTGAGTGTCTATGTAAAGTTAGCTTTTGCAAATAAGTAAGTTCTATAGGTCCTTGTAATATCTTATTAATAAATAATAAATTGTGGACACTGGATGTGAAAGATTTATTGGCATTATAAAAGCTTAACTCTCTAGAATATTCCTCAGAGTAGCCCATAAATATTGGGTATTCTTGTTGTCAGTCCCTTTTTGTTAACGACTGCCAATTTTATAAATGTAATAACATCATAAGAATCTTCTAAGAAAAGTTAGTTCTGCGTCAGTCAACCTCACGTATCGTAGTTTAAGTCAATCAGAGTTGATACAGTTTTGGTTATTCTCATAAAAAAATATAAAATTTAAGCCCACAAAAAGGGATGAATTGTATTTGTATCTTTTTCTTCTAGACCTTTCTTGGTTCTCGGCCTTGCAAAAACACTTTCATTCGGTTAACCGAAAACAGGATTCATACCGTGTAAGATATTTAAAATATTACCACAATACTACGTACAGGACTTTGCTGTTGCGGTTCTTGTTAGTTTGGTTTGCTGGGGTCGCAAGTAAACAAAGGCAGGGTATATGATATGTACATAGAAGTAGAGATAGTTTATTTACAATTTACATACATAAGTTAAAAAGAGAGAAGGAATAGTAATATAATGGTTAGGTTATATAATAAATGTATCGAAACTCTACGGCGGCAACTACGAATCATAAGCGAACTACGCGATAACTTCAGGTGCAGTGGCGCTACGGGTTACGGACTTGCGATGGGGCTACGGAATACGGGTTGCGGTTTACGGATTACGGATTACGGGTTTGCGATGCTGCTGGTGCTCTCTAGGCTTACTTACTCCACGGGCGCGGAGGGTTCGGGGGCTGGAGCGTGGACTGCTGGAGTCTCACTGACAGGAGCAGCCGGTGGAGTTGGATCCGCCGCCTGCGAAGCCTCGGCACTCAGCTGGACCATCTCCTCCAGCGAGGGCTTCGGCGTGGGTGGACTCTCGTCCTCGGTGGCCAGTGCCCGCTCAATCTCCGGCTCTGGCGTTGAGGTCTTTAGGCTATCCGCATCGCCCTGTAGCTGGGGAGTCGGGGCCCGGGATGAGCTTATGTCAGCAACCTCCTCTGTATCAGCCGCAGCCCCTCCTTCTTCTACGGTTGGTGGCCCCTCCTGGGATTCCTCTGACTGTTCCAGGTGGAGACCCTCCATCACCTTGTGCTTGGCTTCGTCTAGTGCCTGGGTTCCCTCCTTAAAGGCGTTGCCCAGCTCGTTGGTTATTCCCGCCACTGCCGTGCCAACGGTCTCCTTGGCCGTGTCCAGAGTGGTGGTCAGCGTCTGAGAGGCGTCTGCAAGGAGTAGGGGTAAAAGAAACACTTTCATTTGCCATTTCCTGAGAGGGTATACAGTGAGAAAAATACTAGTTATCTTAACTAAGCAGATTCGATTGAAATTCCATTTAAAAAGCAAAACTATATTTATTAACTTCAAATTAAGATTGTCTTTACGTCTCTCTGATGCTGCAGATAAACTATTCAATTATTAATTTTCCTTGCTCTTATAAGGGCTTAATGCCCATTAACAGAACTTAATCCCCCCTAAAAATATCAGCACTTTCCCTCAGTGTATATGTACGTATAATATTTTTAAGTCAATGTTTTGCTCTAATTCGTTGACGGCTCGGTCACGCAACCAAGTCGTTTTTCTTCATATGCGTTAAATAAATATATATAAATATGGTCTGGTAATGGCAGTGGAGGCAGCTTTCACTGCGGTCTGCGGACAGAAATCAGGCCGAAAGGCTCCGCGGCACGCATTGCGCTGGCCAATTGTCCTTTATTACGTGGCTTGTTATTATAATAATGCGAAATGCGAGCACACTCACCGCGTACTATATGCTATAGTACTGTATCGAATTTCTTTGTATGTGGCATTAAGTGGGAATTTACTTGCTCGTTGCTGGTTATTAATTAACTCAATGTAATATTGATTAAAGGCAATGGGTCAAGGACTTCTTCATCTTGTTTGTTTCCCGAAATAGTATAAAATCAGTGGTGAAATCAGGATGGTGGGAATTTATATTTTTAAGCAGGAGCTCTGGTAGTTATTTCTGGCTGCAAAACTTTAGAAGTCACTTAGCATTCAAACATAATTCTCGTTAAAACTAAAGTTAAAAGTCATTTATATTTATGGGTATTTTTGGATAGAATAGAACATAGAACATAGAACATATTTTTAAATGTTCCCAATTTACATTTTACAATTTCCTTGAACTTCACTCACTGACCACACAACCTATAAATGCTAACCAATTGGTCTACAATAAAGCTGTTTTTATTTAGCCACTTGATATATTAAGTATGCGCTCCAAATATCAAGTATACGCTCGAGGGGCAGTCTGGAATTTCCCTTGAATGGCCCACTCTTAAATGTCATCTGCCGACCAAAAACAAACCAATGACTAGTCCCAGTCCGGACTGGACAACACACACACCGCACACAACACACACCTTCGACGGCGGCCTCGCCCTTCTGCTTGACATGGGTGGCGGCTTTCAGCATTTCGCTGCCCGCCGTTGCAACCATGGGAGTGCTGGATGCACAGCCCATGACTTCCTCCAGATTGGTGGCTCAAAGCTCGCCAGACAATCGCCGAATCATGCCGATCGAATGGTCGAATGGGCGAATCGATGCAGAATAGTCACAGCCGTTGTGGATTTATTAATATCGAATATGAATTTGGGTAAAAAAATACGCCCGCCTTTGGTCACGAACTCGACGCAACTGAGCACTGACCCAAAACATTCGCTGCTAAAGTGAAGGGTCAGTTCGGCACTCGGCCACCTCCGTCTCCGTCTCTGGCTCCAGCTCCTCCTCATCCCTATGCCCAGCCCTGACCATTGCCATTTGCTGGGCACGCAACAGGACCGGACCGTTCTAAGCTGGACAAGAGCTGCCACTCCAACCCAACTCCAACTCCAAGTTCCACAGTTTGCATGTGCGTTCGCACTTCAAGTGAAGTCAAATTGTTGAGGTCATGCGCGTTGGGCGCACACTTACACTTAGTTATAGTAGTTAGAGAGCAGCGCCAAAAGGGTTCTAGGTCTAAACTGGGGCTGGAACGGACATAGACTAGGATATACCTGGTAAACAGATATATACAAGTTGAGATCGATTTGGTGACTGCCCAATATCTTGGTAAGGGGAATGAACCTACTTTATAAATTGATATACAATTTATTTTTAAGTAAGTTATTTTGATTCATCTAGAATACTTAACAATAATAAATAAATAAAACGATACTAGACCTATTAATAATAGTAGTATTACTTATTATTTATTTAATAATGTTGTAATAATTAAAGTAAGCTGAAATGCAACTAATCAATTAGATGACCGTTGTGACGTCACAGATCTCAAATTTATAATTAACTCAAATTTATCTTAATTATTCTGTAAGATTGAAACAATTTATTAAGTGTCCAACTAAAAGGTTTTGCCAAATACTTATTGACATTGTCCTCGATAGCCCAATATAACAAACTATATATTAATACCTGCCCGACTTATGAATTCACATATACCCTCCATACCTCTGAGTACCTGGTACAAAAATGAAAACAAAATAAGTGAAAGTGAAGAACAAGGCTTCAGGTACGTAATTGCGAGTGCATGTGTGTGTGTGCAAGGAGCTAGCGTGTCCTGATACGCTTTGTTTGTCCACTAGGTGGCGTGCCACTGTGTCTGTTGGTCAATAAAAGCTTTGCTCTGCTCCATTCGGTTATTATTTATAGAACGCTGCACGATGTTCAATTGTTGCTCTCATTTCCATATGGGAAATGGGTTTTTGCCCATGCCCGTGAATGAAGCGAAATGTCCGGCTGGGTTGACAGTGCCGATCAGATAAGAGCTATGATATCGATTCGGCATATATTCTGTAATATGCAAATGCAGATTGTGCTAGATTTGGGCAAAGGCCCACACACTTCTACACCGGAAAAGGAGAGGATTAGTCTCAAATGAATTTAAAGACAGGATTGGAAGTTAGCATGAATTGATCCGGGAAACTTATTTGAATTAATCTTATATTATTTATAAGCAAGCTTAGCTCTTATAATATTTTCGGATTCTTTCGTATATATCCTTAAGTATCCCAGTGTACTACCTATATAGTGTACCAGAGATGACAGCTGGCACAGCCCTTCGCCAAAACTGACGAAAATTGATTTTTGATTTATTTTTCCGGACTGCAGCTTTCGGTTTTTGGATTGGATTCGATCTGTGCTCTGGGGGACCCTAATAAATGAGTGCCTACGAGTATTTCTGCCGTTCGCTGATTTATGTCAGTCAGGCAGTGACAGCGCTTTTCATGAGCCAATAAAGTTGTCCATGTCGCTTTGTCATATTCATATATCATGGCAATGGCAACTTATGTCACATGGTCCAAGAGCTCCGAAACTGGAGTATCGAGCGGAGCCTGCGCATAAACGAAGTTTAAGTGCGCGATCGAGAGACGTCCGCTGGTGACGGTGACAAAACACAATTTGGCCGGGAAAAACAAACAACGAGCGCCAGCAGGCAACAGCAGACAACAAACAAGCAGACAGAGCCACATGAAAAGTCGCATATAAATCAGCACACGCAGCTGGTTCATTAGACTCTCCACGCGGCTCTTGACGCTGCCATTTGGCCTGACATTAATTACATAAGCTAAGCGGTGCTTAATTATGTGCTCAACAATAGACCAAAAGTGCTCGAGACCCAATCGTCTCGCATGATGTAATGGGCCTCCCCATGCGAAAGTTTCGCCTCTTGATACTCTGCAAATACCCTGATTTCTGGGCCATATCAAAGGCTCACTTAGACTGGGAAGTGTGTCTGAAAAACCATATACAATAAAGGAGGAATTCATCTGGTAATTAGTCACTTCCTAGATTCTATTAGCATGGAGTGGCAAGTGGCTGGTCAAGGCATTAGGCATAGTCAGGCCATTAGAATGAAGCTTAACATTCATTAAGAACTCATCTTTAACATGTATGTATAGCAGCAAGTCAGCTTTCAGCTGAATTTAACTAGTAATTATTGTTTTGGCAAAGGATTCTAAATGTGTAGAGAGCCATTAGTAAAGGTTTTTGTATTTAAACCCAATAGGAATGCTTACATTTAAATTGAAATTGTCTTAGGTCTTTATCTAGGTTTGTTTGGCAAGATTACTGACATAATATTGCTCCTTAGCTCCAATATAGCATCCAGAATTGATGGCTTCATTGATAGAGTATGGGATCTTCGATCTCCTAGCTGGGCCAGCATTCAAATTCCCAATATTGTCTGCCTGGTGTTCACTTTCAATTCAGCCAAGAATAATGGCAATTGCGAGACAGGTAAACAACGTATGGGCCAGACGGCTTCCATGGCTCCCTCCCAATTTGTATGGGGCTTTGTCTTTGGCGACAGCTTCCTCAAACATGCTTTTGAACTTGGATTGGGATTGGGATGTGGAGATCGGCATGGAGATGGAGATGGAGCCGGGACACGGGAATCGTAGGAGTCTGTTGCACAAGGCGGGGCTCGGCGGGTGTTTTCGGGGACCACCTTGGGCATAAATTGTAATTATGCCTGCCACCGCCGCAGACAATAAATCTCAAAGTATTTATCGTGCAACATGACAGAAGTGGGTCGGACCTGAGCCCGAACCCGAACTCAAGCCAAAAACCAGAGATTTTCCCCACATTTTTTGTATTGTGTATGTTTTTTTGTGCCCGTTTTTTTTTTTTTGCATAAACATTTACAATAAGGCAAACATTTTAAATGCAGTTATGACTAAATGCAAAAGTTATTTTTATGTTCAATGCCTTTGTTGGGGCTGTCGCTTAAAATTGTGCGCATAACTTGAAACA
This sequence comes from Drosophila kanapiae, assembly GCA_008042475.1. Taxonomy (NCBI): domain Eukaryota; kingdom Metazoa; phylum Arthropoda; class Insecta; order Diptera; family Drosophilidae; genus Drosophila; species Drosophila kanapiae. The sequence continues at coordinate 76,395 of VNJM01002151.1, forward strand.
TGAAAAGTTACTTAGAGTCGGAGTTTGCGGGGCCTTTAATTAAAAGCGACAGGTTTCGAGACATTTTACTTGGATCGTGTTGTTTGCTTTGATGCCGTTGCCGTTGCTCTTGCTGTTGCTGTTGCAGTTGCAATGGAAGTGGAAGTTGCAGTTATTGTAATTACATATGGCGATGTCCAGAGCCGCACCCAAATCCCCAGTGGAAGAGCGACCGCTGACCCACATTTGATCCACTCCACTCCGCTGCGCTCCACGCGGACTTTGAAGATGCAAATGGAACCGCATCGCGATCGCAGACGGCGCCAAATTTATGTAATCAAAACCAACCCAAATGGATGCCACGGACGCCAAGGCATTCAATAAAATTGCCAGCTTTGGACGCGGATTCGGATTCGCATTTGATGATGTCAGCAGCAGCAGCAGCAGCAGCGGGAGCAGCAGTTTCAGGAACGGTCTCCTCCAAGTCGGAGGCGGCAGCAACCCAAAACCTAGCCAAAAAGGTTATCGATGACCCGAGATCTTTTGTAAAAGTTGGCAAATTTCACCCGTAATGCAATCGCACGCAACTGAAAAGCATTGCGAGAAGCACCAAGGGAAAGCCGAAAGCTGGGACGATTTCGAATCTTTAATTATATAGACGAGAGCATGTGTGGAGGAGCATAAATCATATTGACAGTCGGACTTAATTAAAGGCAACCTACAAAGCCAAGTTCTAGTTGGGCTCTTGTAGGAAAATCATAAATCAATGTGGCGCGCAAGCAAACTAATAAAATTCAATTTATAATCAGAAACTTCTGCAACGCCCTACGAAAAGTTCACGAAGACGACCAGTCTTCAATCAGCAGCAGCATCATCCACAGTTAGAAGCGAGTCTTCTCGCGGGCATTCTTCTCCTGGCCGCCGGTCTCGCTTTTGACTTCTAAGAATGCAGCTGTTCTCGGGCTTCGAGCCCATAAAAATGAACATGCCAGGCGGCTGTCAGAGAGCCAATGGCGCTGCTTCTCAGACGGCTACTCACCGAATCCGAAGGCAACTACACTGGGAGAAATGCTCACAAAATACCTTTATTGGGTTCATAGAACCAGTGAGGACTTCAATGGTTTAGCATAATCAAAGCAGACATTTAAATAATATTGAAAGGGATATGTTCAATAGTATACGAAATATTATTCTTACAGAAACTTTACTATAGAATTTTACTAATAAGCAGGATAGTCCCAATTTGTTGCCAGTGTTAAAACACAGTCTCCATAACAACAAAACGGCGATGAGAACAACGCGACCAGGTTGAGTGTTGGCTCTTTGGAGTGACGTTTTGGGTTTTGGGTTTGGCAGCCACATCGAGAAGAACAAAGTCAGCGCCGAAGTGCCCCATGGGCCTAGAGACGGTCGAAACCGGAGCGTGAGAGTTATGAATACTCCGAGTTGGCTTCAGAGTTTGATCTCGTGATTTTTGCTTTGCATCCCGGAGCACTTGTGGCTGACAGACGTGATCGTTCTGGGTCAGCCAAAGGGACCAAAAGTAGGTGAATGTCAAATTGTAATCGATACTTAAGCGAAATTCAAATGGGACGAGAGGTAAATTGTTCTGGCATAAGTTAAGTCTGGCAAATTCCTAATATTTTACATACAAGCCTTTAGAGTTGTTTAATATATTATAAATTAAATAATAACTAAGATTCTTTTAAAAGTCAGATACCAAAGTCCACAAAAACAGTTTTTAATTAAGTTTCTAGAATCAATCTCACCGATCGATTCCTCGTCGTTTCTGGCTCCCATCTTCCGCTTGCATCTTGTGCGACTGACGACTGCCCATCTTGAGAGCTTGTCAGTCGGAAATTTCCATCTCTAGCCGCCGGCTTTTCGGTTCCATGACGAGGTCCGCGTCCATTCCATTTCATTTCATTTTGGCCTGTTCCATTTGGCTGTTTGCCTGTTTTGGCCCGCTTTGTTTGCGCCGTTAACCTTGGGGGCACAGCAGCCGACCGCGACCGTCAAGAAGTGCAAAAAACACGACGGAAAACAAGACAAAAAATCAGCCAGCGAAATACCTGGCGAGGAGTTGAAGAAGATTTGCATGCCACCTAAGTGGGCGGGGATAGGGGGTACCACCTAGGCACATACAAAAAATATTAAATTTAAATGAGAGATCTTAGTTTATGTCAAAATACAGCTTGTAAAATAATAAACAATATTGTATGTTAAGTTTTCTAGGACATGTAGTTTACATTTCTTAATATTAGTAACATAATACTATGATGCAAGTCTAAAATAACAGTTTAAAAATCCAAATTATATACAATATTGCATTTCAAAAACCGATAGATTAAATCAGCTTACAAAGGCCTGATTTTCGTTCAAATATTTCTTCTGTGTGTAGTGGAAGGTGGTGGGAATAGTAAAGTGCCAGAGTGATTGACATCACTCGAGCCGGTTGAGTTTTCTTTTTCAATTTGCCAGGCCGCAAGTCGCTAGACTTTTGTGGGTCAGGGTCGGGATCAGCGGGATGGCAAATGTCAGGCCAACCGCAGACGCACACATGTGGCATGACCTGGTGGACACCCGGCCCCCCAGCCCCACCGATTCCGGCGTGTAATTGCTTACGCACGCGACCATCGAACATGGATGTAAGCCCGGCTATGTGTCCACATCCACTTTCTTTGCAATTTATTTTGGTTTATGTGTTTATCGCTTCTCGCTAATCTGCAGCGGCAATGCAACAGCAACCGGCAATCAGCGACGGTGACAGTTGGGGCAACTCCCACCAAAGCCAAGCCCAGGGAGTAGAGTCAAAATAAAAATATAAGTAAGTAAGAAACGAAAAAGCAAAAGTCGCATGATTTATGGCGCGTAATTTGCGTGCGCATGCGCAAATTGCGCCATAACCTTTTGCTTTTGCTTTCCACAATTCCAGCAGCTTCCTGCTGACAAATGAGCCGCCTCCCCACCATTTTAACCCACTGAAGCTGGGTTCTTGGCCAAACGAAGGAAAGTTCTCTCGAAGTACTCTAAAGTGTGATTCTCTGTCAACCTCAATTCTTTGAAAGTTAAGCAGACATGCGAGTTTTTTCCTCATTTGTATTTTGACCTAAAACAAGCTTAGCCGCATTCCAAACATATTTCCAAAACCTATTTTTAGTTGCCTGTCCATTTTATGTGGATATATCTTTTAAACATGAGAATATGTCATTATTTCTACCATGACAGGTGGTTTGTTGCTAAAGAAAACTTAACTTAAAAACATTGGAATGCAATTGAACTTAACTTCACTGAAAACTGAAGGCTTATATCTTATAGCGGTAGCTTATAATCCTTAAATATAAATCAACAATCTCTAGAGTAATATTATTAATTGTATTAAATTTTATATTGAAAAGCGATTTGCATATACATTGTCCTCTTCAGAAAATAGCAATTGAGTTAAGCAATCTATTCCTTTCTCAACTGATTTAAAGTATTTTCTTATTTTGTTTCTTTTTTTTAGCTGGAAAAAGACCCAAAGAAATAAAATTTTAGATCCTTTCGTTTTTGTGTCACTTGCGCCACTCTCAATGGGTTAAGAGTGCCACACTAAAGGAGTCTTAAAGTGTGTCACTTGCATTCTTTCGGGTTTGTCTTGAATTACTCGACGCCCGGCGACCAACTTGCGGCCATCGATAGCTGGGAGACCGGAGCCGGGGATTCCGGGTTCGGAAAGGAGGACTTGGGACTGATTTATAATTTCATTGAACTATTACCGGAGCGACAGCGATCGGGGGACAGCGCTCGCCAAATTGATTAACAATCAAAATAAATCAATACACAGCCTCGGAGCGAGAAACGTCAAAAATCGCAACGAGCAAATTGCAATTGCAACACTTTCGCTGCAGATTTTGTTTTTCACACTTGATTTACATTTTAAATTGAAAAGGCTAACCAAAACCGAAACCGAAATCCAAAACCGAGCTGAAAAACGAGCGCTGAAAACTGAAACTCAGCTCAGCTCAGGTCCAGGTCCAAGCCCAGGCCGAGGCTGAGCCTGCGATGGAGGAGAAAAAATACGAAATTTCCAGCCGGCGGGCATGAAAACTGCAAGACGAATTGGGCGACATTGTCAGGCGGCAGTTGAGATTGTTGCATGGATTTGGGGCATGTGCGGTGCCAGCAACAGCAACACCATCCGAAAAAGAGCCAGACGGAGAGCCACCATCTCTCCACCATCGACCCCAGGGTCCGGACCTGGCTATGTGATAAAGAGATCAATGGCAGAGACGACTCTGCAGGTGAAATGTCAATTCCCGTGCATTTACACCCAGTACACACAGAAAAACTTTAGCCAGGATCAAGCCAAAATATTAGTATGATTTCAATTAAGGTACATTTTTTAAATTTAAATAATATAATTTGAGTCTAATATTATATAAAACAAATGGTCACACGAAGTGAGTCTGGACTAATCATTTGTAGTTAGGGAGATATATGTAGGAAGTTCAAACTTAGAGGTCCTATAACTTCCTTATTTATTAACTAACCCTATGACTACCGGGTATAAAAAATCCATATTTATTCTTGAAAATATCTCTTTACCAGATTTAATGGCATCTTTTTGTGTTTGTGTACGGGTCGACGGGACGTTCCTCGTAATTTAAGTCTTAATCTTCCACGCCATAATGCTGTTAAGCCGTCTAATTGAAGTTTCACTTTTCCGTGAACCGAGAGGCCCGGCTGACTGGCTGACCTCTGAGCAGATACATTAATTATCTGTAATGAACGTTTACACTTATTTATTGGCATTAAATCATCGTTTAACGCGTTTCGAGCATGCACTTTGGCGGTCTGTTGCCTGTCTGGCCATTGCAGTGCCGTCCGCGAACGGCCTTCGAATGCGTCTGGCCTTAGGGATGTCCAAAATATCGATAGCTTACTATCGTATCGATAAAGAATGATAAACTCAATACCAATATCGATGATATAGAAATTCATATTGTGTTTAGAATAGCCTTTTCGTGAAGGATACTATAAAGTTTGAGTTTTCACGATGCCTTAGCTTATTTACTTTAACATAAACGGAGAATTAAAAAAAAAACTTTTCTGCTACCTTCTCGAGTTCTTATGATTTATAATTTATTTTATCCTTACCAAACAATATCCTGTAGATTAAATAAAGACATTTTTTTAAGGATATTAATAGCTTCTCTAGTTATTTGCACTCATCTTATTATGTTAATTTACTGTTTATATACATAACTCTAAGGGACTTTATGATTTTGTAAATTATATTAATTTTGAAACGATATTTTAATATTAAGTATATACATATATCCGATTTTCCCGCCCGACTTGCATCCCTAATCCGTCCGCCTGTTGCTCTCCGCTCAACGAGACAACGCGGAACGGAATGGCGCGGTTCGCCTGGGATATGCATGTCAAGTGGCCGCAAATTATAGCCGAGGACGCTTCCGTTTCTTTGTGACGTCTCGCTGGTTCCTAAGCGGAATGGAACCCGATAAAACGGATAACCGAACCGAGTTCATTGGCATTTTGTGCCACATAACAAACGCTTGGCACTTAGTAATGAGTTATGAGCCACCAGGCAGGCATACAGTCAGCCAGTCAGCCAGTCAACTCCCACCGATGCGGCGGTACACTGGATCGGCGGTGATTGAGTGGGCATTAACCTCTATGGGAATCGATGGGATATACTAAGTGCCGGGTTGGGTTCAATTAGTGGGAATTTCTGTGGAATTAGTTCGGCAATTTCTTACCTTACAATAATGGGTTTAGGTAAATCTGTTTGTTAACGGGAGCACCATATGTTTATAGAACTTAATCTGTTGACAAGTTTACAACAAAATTATCTTATAAAATGGAGAAGATATATCTTATTAAAAAGACTCTTAACTTGTGATTTTTACAGAAATAAGAAAACTTTAACGTATTCTTATGCATTATAACCATAATATTATTAAGTTAATCGATTTAATCAAATTTAGCTGATAGCCAAACTATTTTATTGAGTAGCCACTTCTTCCCGAGTTCGTTCGGGCAATAAGGAAGCAATATTGACACTATTTTTCCAGGACCTGGAACCACTGTGCTGACTTTTTTAAGACCTTATCTCGGGCTAATCAGCTAACTCCCCGAAAGACCCTGGCACATTGTCGTTGTCATCATGATCGGGCCTCGTTATGGGGTTTGTTATGTTTTATGTATGTGCTTAGTGCAAATCAAACATTTAATGGTTAATTAATTGAATGCGGCGCGGCAGGTGAAAATGCCACGGCAGATTCTATTATGATGTTGATCGCTGATCGTAGATTGAGGCTTAAGGAGGTGGATGTGGCAGTTAGTGGGAGTGGGATCCCCCTACTCATAATAAACACTTGGCCGTGTCAAATGGCCAAATTAAATGCAATTTCGGAAACACATTTCGCGCCGATTTGTTTTTTCATAGCCACGTAGTCGGTGCTGGCTAATTGCGGACTTTGGCATCCCATAAAGGCATATCGCTCCGGTGCATAAATATGTTCATGCCGCCACACGGGGCAGCTTTGAGGAAAAACAGTGGTAAAAAGTCAAATGGTGCATGTTGAACACCCACAAAGCATAAATAAAAACAGCAACAGCTCGATCCAGACAAAGAGCGAACTCTGCAAACTGAAAACTGAAAACTAAAGACTGAAAACCAAACCGCAACGAACCCGACGTCGTGGCGAAGGTGAAAGTGTTTTTGTTGGCCCGCTGCAATTATATTGTAAATGATTTTATTATTTATTTGCTGAATTAATTTCGGCCAGGCTACACTTCGTAATGTGCCGTGTGGCAAGTGTGTGTTGCATGGATGTGGCGGTGGCGGCCATGTGAAATATTCCATATAAATATTTATGTTTTAATTAAAAAGGCCACAAGGAAATTGGAATCGCATAAATTTCGTATTTAATTTGTAACGCTGCGAGAGGAAACTATTGCATTTTATTTGCTTTTTATAGGGTGCAATTTATGAATGCCATTAAGCCAAATTAAGTTGTATGTAGTTGTTTGATTGTTTATGGCAAATTGTTTAAGCTAAGATTCGGTGAACTTTAAATTTACGGACTTCCCCCCTGATTGACTCAAATTATTTCCAAACGACTATTAAATTTTATTAAATTTTTAAAGTAAACAACAGAACTCCTCAATTAATAAATGAGGAAAGAGAGATTACTATGATTATGCAATCTCAGCTAACCAACTAATTAAGTAGCTTTATTTTTATGGTACTCATTTTCATGAAATTTGTTTGAATATAGTTTAAGTAGACAGCTTGCACATTAATTCTTAAATTGTTATATCTTTTTTGGTTTCCTTAAGCGTTAATTTATTGATTATTATTATTTTATTATTATTATTTATTTGGCCCAGTGCCCTCCTGAGACTATAAATATCTCTTTAGGCCATATATATCTCCTGCCCGACTTACCCTCGCTTTGGCAGGCCATTTCTCAGACGTGAGTTCATATTTCAGGCCATGTTTATGACTGGACGCCCGTTCTGTGACATCCCCGAGCGGCGACCTTCAGCCTGTCAGTGGCTGGAGACATCCTCATCCTTCGAGTCCGCGCCGCATGGAGCATCTGCCACCGATTTGCAATGGTTTTTGGTGCAGCAACTGGTTTTTGCACACATTTTCGAACATTTTCCCTCCAATTTTACGTGTTCATTATCATACACGATGTACTTTTTGGACACAAACGAAAGTGAACTTTTTAAAGCCTGGCCAAAGTATTTCTGCCTCTTCGCTGGATGCTGCGAAACGTGTTGGACTTGGTCGCGCGGCGTTTTGTTGGTTATTTATCGTCGCTTTTTTATGATTTAACATATGTACGTGCTGCTGTCGCGCAAAAACAAAGCGCATACGCACCCAGAAAAACATGATTATATATTAATTTCATTAATAATAAATAATTTCACTTTTCATTTCACTCAGGCGGCTGGCAGTGCAAGAATGCGAAACTTTCGTTGCGGGTGAGGTGAAGCTGTTTTGGCCATCTTCTCCGGGCGCCCAGCTCCCAGGTTCCAGCTCCCAGCTGCCACTGCTGGCACTGCTGCCACTTTGCTGGATGTCAGAAAGGCCAAACGTGGCTTTCAAGACGGCTCAAAATGCCGACAACGGCCAAAATCGATGGCCAAATTAATTGCCTCGACTCGGCTGCGCATGCGTATACGTATACGTAATTTTTGATTATTAACTGTTAATTACATGCAATTTTTCTTCATATCCCACCTCGCCTATGCCGCGCATGGATTATTCAAGTTTGCCGCCAAATGTGTGGGCTTATCTGAGATCTGGCAGCATGTTAATTGCTCCAGAAAATTGAGTTATTTTCAACTATTTTGATTGCCGTTGCTGCCTGTTGACCTTTTTCGGTGGCTTTCGATCTGGCTCTGTTGTGAGTGAGTCCACACCCACGAAAATGTCAGCGAGTTCTTGGGCCCGAGATCTGGGCAAGATCTGGACTTGGAGCTGCTGCCACTGGCGGCGGGTATGAGTCGTGCCCGCCGATGTTTATCGGCAGTCGCATTCATATATTGCTGCGAATGCTTGCCAAATAAAATTAAAATTGTAGATTTATATCGATCACAGTCGCACTAGGCCAAATACTTGAACGCTGCAGGCATTGCGAGATACCCTCATCGGATAATTGGGGAACTTTGCTCTAGCCAGGAACTTTTCGAGAGGCTAAAACGAGGGTAACAATAATAAGCCACTTTAAGGTAGTGTGATAATAAGTTAATCACTAAAGGGAGGAGAAGTGATAAACTTTGGAGGATAGATACGGCATAAGATAGCCTGATTATTAGGCAACGCTTGGCAGGAAACCAAATTCCAAGAAATCGGTATAAAAAATATGGTAATCTTTGGAAATCTAACTATCTTTGTTAAATGTACATTTTTACCCTCTTAGAGTTTCTTTATTAACCCATAGTTAGGGCATTAAAAGCTCGCTGAATTCCTTTTTAATCGGCTTCTGTAGTTGCCAATTTTCGATGTGATTGTCAATGGGTTTTCCATTTATTTGGAGCCTGAGAAAATTAATCATTAAAATTGCCATCGGGGGCGGTGTAACATGGAGACTATGTAAATTTTCGATTTTTGTGTACGCCGGAAACGAGCCTTAATTTCCATGGGAGTTTTCCCATTTGCCACTTGGCTCCCTCGATGAAATGATGAAATAACAAAAAGATAGAAAACGCAGCACCTGTGAGGCCGAGGTGGAGGCTGTGTGTGTGTGGAGGCTTCAATAAAAATGTAATTACGCCCTCTAATGGCAAACGCTCAACGCAGCAGCCTCATCAGTTGGGCCTTGCAGCCAGCAACTTGCAACTTGGACTGCCAGTGTGCAACCTGCAACCTGCAACCTGCCACACATGCCCCTGACACTGTGTGGCAGCCATTACCAACACCTGGAGAGGAGAGGGTAACCGCCGACCACTCCGGGCCTGGCCTCCGCGATGGCCAGTTGATTGATTACACATGCGCCGCGTGGGCTGCGTTAATGCTGATGTTGCCACGTCGCCAAATGAGGGAATCGCCATGCAACAGGGCCCTGACCAGACAAGACGGTGATGTCATGGAAAAACAGGCGCATTAAACGATTATAAAATAAATTGTATTTCCCATTCGGACCTTGATTCAGCCAGCCAGCGCCCATGATTTATGGCACCCCGTAAATGATTGAAGTCTTTGCTGAAAACTCGTTCAAATCTGCGACTGCCGCCGAAAGCTGGGCTGCCAAAATACTTTCCTTTTCGGTTGCCACATTCTCGTAATTCTCGTCACCAGTAGCCTGGATTACCTCAGTGCCGCAAAAAATTTCGCTTTCTACGCCAAAACTTTGACAGCGTGCGGCTGAAATGTTGCACGTTTGACCAAATTTGGTCAAAGACCAGGCAGCAGTTCGAGCCAGGCTCTGGCCGTGACGCTGAGCTCTGCTGAGCTGGGCTGACGACGCGACGAGATGCAGATGGTGGAGTCGGAGTCCATGGAGCGACCTCCTCCTGGCACAAGGCGCTGGAGCACGCTCTGGTAGCTTCTTGTCGCCGTATGTCATGCGCTTTATCTTGATGACGCTGGGAGTCATGAGCTGAGCCTGGTCTTGAGGCCTCAGTCTTCAGTCGTCGGTCTTCGGTCTTGGCCCGAGCCTGATTTCGCTGTTTAACATAGTTAGCTGGGCCGTGGGCCACCTTTGTCACTTGGAGAAAAACCCAACTATGGAATTGGCTTAACCTTGAAATAATATCGAATAAAAATAGATTTGGTAAATAAATCTAATGAAAAATATCTTTAAAAACAACCCTTTGAAGACATTCCGTTTCTTTTAAGGTTTACAAGTTTTAGGGGACATTTTCAAAGTCAAAACATTGGTTTCTTTCAGTGCACAGCTAATCCAACTGCAACTGCGAGGGATTTTCTCCGCAATTCGGTAGCCACAAGTAGCTGGCCGCAGTACGTAGGTTGCGGCAGGTCAGTGCACTCTGGCCATGTGATTAAAACGCTAAAACGCAGACAATAATAAATATCAAATGCGCCATATTTTAGGGTCTCTGTGGGTCTTTTTTTTCCTTCATTTTTGTTGCTTTTTGTGAGGCAGCCCAGAGGGACCGAGTGCGGCAAAGAGACACAGAATGGTTTCACTTTTGTTTGAGCGACACCTGGCTGCGAGTGGAGCGGAGCGCCCATGACTCACGGAGTTATCCACCGAGTCCACATCCAGGCTAGGTCCCAGTCTCAGTTCCAGTCCCAGCCCCAGAAAGTGCATCATAAATTATTTGGAGCCGCCGCTCAGCCCAACTTTTATTTTTCTTCTAAGCATTTTCATTTGCCAAAGTAGTCACACGGTCAGCCCGGATGGGGGAGCTGTAACTTGGGTCTCTCGGCTCCACATTTGTCGCCGGCCCAAGCGAAATCGAAATTGAAATTGAAATCCTGGTCCAGCCCCGGCCTCCGATCCAGCGGCAGCCGCACTTTGGTCACGAATGTCGGTCAAACGTGTTTTGTTTGCTATTTTACAACTTTAAATATGCCAACAATGGCCAGCCTCTGGATGCTCGCCCCTCCCTCCACAAAAGAGATCCCATACTATGCCATAGACTTGTACCCATGCATGCCTAATTTGTGTGCATATTTCTCGGGGGATTATCACTGTCACACTCCCTCGAATCGGCCACGATCTCGGGGTCTGGCTCCTTCTGCGTCTCCGGTTCCAATTACAATCCGTTGCGGCTGTAGGTTTGGCGAAATGCGAATTCTAGTTTCGGGGCTCAGCCAGGCGGCATCTTATAGAGTAATTGGTAGCAAGGATGTCCACGAAGCAGGTAGATGTATTCTGAGAGTTTCCAAACTATTTTTCTGTATTTGTACATATTTTATTAATAAATTCAATAAGTAATTCCTGCTAAATAAAATTGTATTTTAAAAAACTTCCAGAGATTAAAGTCGGTGGAATCATCACTGTAATTAACTTTTCGTCCACTCCGTACCAAGCTGCAATTAGAGTCGTTTGTCGGCCATTTCCCTCCCTTTCACCAATTTAAGAGCTTCCTCTCGTTAACATTTTGCCATATTTTCTTGTTAGTTGCTTATTAAAATCAAGCCATTTTTTCACAGTCTGTTGGATGCCTGTTACACTTTGCAAGCAATTAGCCATGGGAAAAGCAAAAAGGCAGCAAAAATGAGCAAAGAATTATATTTTTTCTGTTTTTTCCTAAATGGAGACTCTTCGCTTGGCCCAATTTGCTATCCCAAACATCTATTGATCCGATCTCACTTCCCCTTCGTTACTCATACGCCGTGTTGCGCCATCGACATAAAGTGCCGGCAAATCAGCAAACTATTTAGCCCACAAACAAATTTCTCACATAATTCACAAAACGCCGTAATACGGAAGCCATTTCTGGTTGCAAATTTCACTCGACTGATAAGTCGCCAGACGAATTTGCGGCACTCAAATTTGAATTTCATGTCCCTTTTATCGGTGCGACTATCTAACGCTTAGCTCAGTTCAGTTCAGTTCAGTTCGCTTTCGGCTTGGCCGTGCATTTTCTGGGCTTTGCTTTTCGGGCCGGCCCGTCTGCTGGCTCTTGGCCCGGCTAGAAGTGGCCATTGTTGGTGTCGCTCGGGGTTTTTTTTTTGGCAAATTTGCCTGGCCATAATAACGGTTCGTGCTGGGGGGTTTTCGCCTTATTGGGCGGCAGCGGCTCAACGGATTGATGTGCCTCTGTGTGAACAGAGCTCGCCTCCCAAAATCGCTGTGTTTTTCTTTTCGGCTACCTCAGAGTTATAAAATATAGAAAATTATGCGCATCGGCTACTGTGGCTGCTGCGGCTGCTGCTGCGACTGCTGCTGCCATCAAATGCGGCGCCGCAGCCGAAACTAAGCTCATGACTCGAGTCTGGTCTGCCGCCTGGCACTTAACACCTTTTTGACACACAGCCAGCGACGTCAAATGCAAATGAAGATAAATCGCTGCCTCTGATCTTTTTAGCACCTTTTTGCATACATTCCCCAGCCTCCCAGAGCTCCGGTGACAGCGCCACGAACATGCAACATTTTGTCGCCAGTCGTACAACTCCTGCCGACTGCCAGCTGTGTGCCGGCATTGCTCCGACCACTGCCTACGACTTTTGGCGATTATGATTGCAACCCAGCCCCAAAACAGGCGGAGATTGAGCGGCTCTAATACCCTCTAAGGTGATTATGCGATTTTAACACTTACCTCTTAGCTATTCGTCTTTGAAGATGTCAGGTAGTGGCGAAAAGGAAAAAAGTAATGTGCATTTGGTAAACTCCTGGGATGATGCTGTTGATTTCACTCTGGGACGCCTATTTAAAGGATTACAAAAATTTCACACTTCGAATATTGTTTTTGTTGAAATAAAACAAGTTTAACTGAACTTCAGAGGTCGGATTTTAAGTAATATTTGCAACCAAAATCTTGTCTGATATAAATACTAATTAGATTAATAAAGATATAAAATATAGTCTTACAAATATTAGCTAGCGCTCAGGACTTAAAAAAAAATAATTTTAAAAAGAGTGTTAATAAAATAGTAGTATTATTTGAATTTTGCAGAAAGTTTAAATATTCTTGACTCACTTTTTCTTTTAATATTAATAATATAAAGTATCCCTCCAGCGTATCTAATCTTCGATTTGTCAACATAATCCTTCGATTTCGGCGCTGACGAAAAGGTCAAGGGGGAACCTTTGGCTGTTTTTCCATTATTTGGTGCTGTTTTTAAGCAAAAACCTCATACGGTTGCCAATCAGCGAATTATCGGCCTGCCCCACTGTGGTGGCTTTTTGTTTGTTTATTTTGTTTTCTTGTTGCCATTGTTGTACGGACTGCAGACGGATGAGGAAGTTGTTTGGCTGGGCTGCATTTGTGGCATGCTACCAACTATCGGCTGGCGACTATCGGCAGCTTGTCGCGTTTTTCTCTTATTTAAATTACGAAATGTTTTGTCAACAATTTGTCCACTGATTTATTGGCTTTTGTGGCAACTGGCAAGCGGCAAGCGGCAAGCCAATGGCAAGCGGCTACTTGCAACTGGCAACATTGCAACAGGGCGACTGTGGGCACAATAGCCGCGGTGCCGGAGTGCGGCTAATCGGAGTTGCCAGTTATCAGCTGGCTGAGTGACAGGTGCATAAATTGCATTTAAAATCGAAAGTTGGGCAGACGCCCAGAATGAAAGTGAGCGACGTGCATCCATTAAATGTGTGCCACTCATGTGGCACAATCGCCAGCACCAGTGCCACCAGTGCCACCAATACCACACAATCGCGGTGGTGCATTGACTCTGCACTCTGTACTCTGCACCGCCGAAGTCGCATTTCGCAGCTGTCCATCAGAGAACTTTCGATTTCGATTGCGTAGTGCGTCAACGGGAGACTTTCCATTGTGGCGTTTGTTGAACCGATCTCAGCTCCACAGCGGAAAAAGCCTGACCAATTGCCCACCCGTTCCTCTAGATTTATATCCTCGTCCAATAAAACCCTGTGTACTCAAAGCTGATACGTTTTATGTTTGCCGAAAGTCAGGGCTATATGTGCATGTGATTTAAGACAACCCTTTCTAAATAAAAGTAAAATTATTTCAAAAGTTACTAGCTGATAAGTTTACTACGAATTTATTGAAGGAAATCATTGTTAAGCCTATGGGTGAATTATATTTAATTTACAAATATGGTATCATAGAATAGGGGACCAAAGTAGCACTAAATATACCCAAGGCTGTGTTCAGATCATTTAGATTCAGAGGGTATTTGGCGTTTTTTCTCTCGGTGTGGGTGTAAAAAGTCGAGGAGGTAGAGAGGGTCAGGAACTGGGACTGGGACTCGGACAACAACTGCCACAGATCGCACAAGAAACACATATTTCTGCCTGCATTTCGTAGCTTTTTCGTTCGGGCTTGAAGTCTCTGTGAGTGACACACAATTGCGTTTTTTGCGCATAGTTCCGTATTTGGTCAAAGATAATGATGTGAAATGCAGCAACACAACCTCAGCATCGGCATCGGCAACGGCATTGGCATCGTCATCGGATTCAGTTTCAACTGCAATGGAGACAGGGTCTGCGACAAAGGCGAAACGACAGCGACAACAAGGCAATCACCCACTCAAAAATTGTTGAGGAAAAATTGCCAGGCCAACGCGTATCGGCCATGTAAATGAGTGAAAACTGTTTTAACTTAATTCTGTTTATGTGCGTTCACGTGCGGCTCCTCAAGTTTTCAGTTGCCAGGGCGAGAGAAACTCCGAGTCCGTGGATAAGGTAGCCAGTCGCAAACTGAGCAGGGCGCATGCTCTCGGATTGCCATGACAGAATTGTCGTTTCCCATTTGTCAGTACGGGAAAACAGACGAAAACTATTCTAAGGGAAACAGAACCCAAAGCTCAGACCATGTCGATGTCGGAGATCTCGGCTTCCGACAAGCCAGACAATGAGGGCGAGGTGGAGAATCTGCCCGCGGAGGTGGAGACGGGAGCGGATGCCAGCGGCGGGCCATTGCCTTCGGCACGGCGCAAGCCCTACATGAAGAAGTTCAAGGAGCCGGACTCCGATGAGGAAGTGGGCGACATGCGGAACCTCTACAATGTGGCGGAGTCATGGCGAACACTCATGAGCATGGGCAGCTGCCAGAAGGCCATGGTGTCGTAAGTAGTAACCCCACCCAAGTACTCCCTTCCCCTAACCCTTCCCTATGTCGTCTAGGGAGAAGATTCAGAAGATCCTGAAGATCGAGGTGGGCGTCAATGTCACGCAGGAGTTCCCCTGGAAGCAGGTGTTGTTCAAGGACCTGCGCGACGTCCTCTTCGACGAGCTGGAGAACGCCGCCGATCTGATAAAGAAGTTCAAGAGCTTCCTTCCGGAGAATTACGTTCTGATTGGCTTCTGTCCCCTGCTGACCGAGCAGGATGACGATCCGCCCGAGGGCGATCCGTTCATCTTCTACTCGAACATAAAGGAGGCGAAGCTGGCCATGGGCATAATCCAGAACATGGAGCACTTCGAGCGGTGGCGCATGCAGCGGCGACTCCGCAAGAAGCCGCGCCGCTGGGTGAGCCACGGCACCGAGGACGAAATGACCATCCTGGTGGAGCACTTTAAGGACGAGCCTATCGATGTGGAGATCCAGAGCGTCTACCCCATACAGATGCCGCGGCACGTTGCCTTCGACTACAGGATGACCTGGGATGTTCGGGACGGAGTTATCGAGCTCCTGCCCAACGAGAACATCAAGTGGGATAATGTGACCAAGAAGCGGATCACTGTCGCCGTCCAGTCAGCTCCTCCGAAGATTGACCGGGAGCAGCAAACAAACCCGACCTTTCCCTCAAACGCCTGGTCTCAGTACCTCTACGAGATCGATGATGAAGGTGGGTCTGAGATCTCCCAAGTGGCAAAGCTAATCTTCTTTAAACCTTACCACAGACCTTGAGCTGGATGAGACTGACGTGGACGAAGAGGAGGAAAAGCGCAAGGCCACAGCCAAGCCGGGCACATATGTGGAGCCCGAGAAGCCACCTCTAGAGATGTCCTCTCAGATCCAGATGCTGCTCAACACACTGGACTTCAACCAGATCGACAGCTATCGGTACGTTAAGGGCCCCATTGAAGGATGAAGAAGTCTTCTAAACTAGAATTCCACCCATTTTATTCAAGGGACGACTACACGCTAATATCCAACCGTCAGGTGGTGCAGTACACCAACCCGTACCTGCAGGAGTTCCTCTGCTTCGCCAACATCTCGAAGAGCAACAAGCGCTTCGTGGCTGGCTACGATTGGTACCCGAATCTCTCGGGACTGATTGCTGTGTCTTATGCATTCAGCACGGCGGCGACCATCAACGAGGCCGCCAACCGCGTGGACCACGTGCAGCGCGCGGTGCTGGAGCCCAATCCCGTGCTGCTCTGGAGCTTCTCGGACAACCTGAACTACAAGCTGGAGTTCGATGCGCCGATCGAGACCACCGCGCTGACCTTCTGCCCCGTCAATGGGGACATCCTGCTGGGCGGCTGCAAGAACGGGCAGGTGATTCTGTGGGACCTGCAGGGTCGATGCGAGAAGTTGGAGGAGGAGGAGTACCTGACCGCTGCTCAGGCCAAGTACCGGACGATGATTGGCGAGTTTCTCAACTGGACTATCGAGCTGGAGGACAATCGGATCTCGCCTGCCACAGTGTCGATGTTGCCAACCTCTCCAAAAGGTCCCATCACGGCGTTTTACTGGCTGGCCAGCTCGATCTACCTGAACCACTTTGGCAAGGTCTTCAACGACCCGAACCCGAAGAACCACCACAAGTTCTTCGTGACGTGCTCCTTCGATGGAACCATCAGCTTCTGGAACCTGGACAGCGGTGGCGGCAAGGCCAGTAAGGACAAGATGCGCAGCCGTATGCTGCCCAAGGAGCTGACCCAGAGCGAGTCCTCCTTCAAGCAGCAGATGATCAAGCCGACCTACAATCTCTACTTCCCCGAGCCGCTGACGGGGATAATAGCGGACACCGTGAGCTTCACCTGCCTGACCCCGGTTCCGCGGCTCATTCACGCCAATCCGAACAACTATCCCACCAAGCTGATTGCGAAGGAGCCGGTGACGCTCCGTCAGAGCATGATTGTCTCCACGTTCTACGGTCACATCAGCCGGATCGACTGGCAGGGCACCTACACGGAGGGCGACCCCACGGAGGTGATCAACAGCTCCATTCCGTTTGCCAGGGTGCACGACGGCCCAGTGGTGATGGTGCGCAAGAACCCCTTCTATCCCGAGCTCTTCGTCTCTATCGGACGCACCATCCTGGCCATCTGGAAGGAGGACTACAACTACTCGCCGATCTTCTGGCGACAACGGGCCTGCGACCTTACTGCCGTTGCCTGGAGCGAGACTCGTCCGGCCGTTCTGTACGTGACCAGGATAGATGGCATCCTTGAGGCCTGGGATATATTGGGTAAGTTTCGGGCAACAAGTGGTCGAAAGTTCTTGCTGATTTTCCCCTCTCAGCTCGCGACGATGATGCCTGCCTCATCGAGATTCTTGGCGGCGGCATTATCACCGGCATCACAGAGCACCGCCCATCGGTGCCGAACAAGATCCTGGGCATTGGGGACTATAACAGCAGCATCCGCATGGTGAAGTTGCCGCACTCCTTCGACGTGCCCCTAAACAATGAGCTGCAGCAGCTAATGAACTACGTCCTCAAGGAGGAGCGCCGCAAGATGAGCATTCAGGCGTGGGAGCAGAAGTACTACGAGCTCAACAAGGACATCATCGAGGCGAAGCGGGAGGCGGAGGAGGAGGCCCGCAAGGAGATGGAGCGCATCGAGCGGGAGGAGCAGTTCGCCACGCGGAAGAAGGGCCAAAAAGGAGAGGAGGGCGGGACCGGCGAAGGGGAGACAGCGTAAGCATCAATATGGTTATAATTGGTTTCAAAATGTATTCTAAATCTATTAAATCAGACAAGGCACCAAGGGCAAGTTGGGTGGCAATTACAACGAAAGAATGGCCGTGCTCTGGGACGAACTGAACCTGAACCGAATGATGAACATTCTGATGTCCCGTAAGCAGATGGATCCCGAGAAGCTGGCCCGCGAGACGGCGCTGCAGAAGGAGCAGCTGGCCTACGAGGAGGCCAAGAAGCAGTCGCACCGCGACGTACTGGCCAGTGTGGACAACGACATTGCCACCATCCGGTCGCGCATCCTGCCGGCAGAGATACCGGACCTGCAGCGCAACGAGATGATCCAGGAGCGGGTGCACCGCGAGATTGCCATGTCCGATAGCTACGAGAAGGTGTGCCAGGACTCCTTCGAGATCCTGGGCATGTTCAACGAGTTCAAGTCCATTGACTACATCGAGTTCCTGGAGCGGGGTCGCCAGCGGCGTCAGCTGCTCGACCAGTCGTTGGGCGGGAACACGGACCGGCTGCTCTGGTACCAGGAGAAGTGCAAGAGTGGGGAGATTGATGAGTGCCAATTCGGCTACGAATTCCTGCACAACCATCACACGGAGTCATTTAACAATCCCGACTCCCAGGAACCCAGGGTGTCGGACAGCAAATCCAGCGACTACAACATCGAGACGGTGGATGGCGGAATCTAATGGCATTGCAATTATCTGAAAATCGTTTCAAAATGCTTCTGTTCTGTTAGTACATTTTGTAAATATATCTTACGGGCTTATCGAAAGTATAGACATGAATTTGTATTTGAAAATTACCTGAATTAGAGATAAACTAATTGGGAGCATTAAATAAAACAAAACCTAAGATAAGACTACAGAATTTACAACTAAAATATTTTTGTTTGAACATTATTATTATATTTACATTTAACTAAAAGGTAATGCCATAGGTTGTTCAATTTGGAGGGCGTCTTCCCTCAATTTAGTCAATTTTTGGCTTTCCAAAGAGCACCCCGATGCGCTGACCCACCCAACACTGACTTAATGGCTGAGTGGCTTTGGCCGTTTGCCAAATACAAAATTCGGCTCTCAATTAGGGGCCTAGTGAACCTGGCGGGTTCAAGTTTATGACATTTCTAGCCAATCGCAAATGAAGTCATCCCGCGGACGAGGCGTGCCCCGAGTTTAATGAACTTGCCCCCATAATGCTGGTCTCCAAGACAAGCTGGGGAATTCCCACGGCCATACGTATACCTATACCAGGCCTGGCCAGAGCCCTCCACTCCACGCCAGTCCACTCCAGGTGAGCTCCATTCAGGCGATCCAACTTCATCGGACTAAATGCAATCCGACAGCGGCAGTCCATCATTTTCGCAAGCAGATAATGATATACATTTCGGAAGCAATGCATCTGAACTTTACCATAATTCCGAGTGCATTATTATTGGCCCGCTCTGGGCAGTTTATCCCCAGTCCGAGCCGGGTTTTGTTGCGTCATCGTTGCCGACCACCTGTTGTCCTTAAAGCGATAAGTATTAAGTGATTTCTGGACAGAGGCAGGCGCTCTCGCGTTTTCCTTTTATTTATTAATACGAGTAGACGAAAATGCTGCGTGCAACTGCGTCTGCAACTGAGGCAAGTGCATTTACATAACAATTGGCCTTTGAATTCAAATTGGCAGCCATCGTCCAGAGGGGAGCTGCATTAAAATCTGTTTACCGCCATTTAAAATAATTTACGACCTCATGCAAATCGGCGCTTTCGTTGCACTAGCCCCGCCGCACTCGCCGCCGTGACTCGACATAAGCGATCGCCGGCCAGAAATTAAACACACATCGATTATTCACGCCCATTGTGAGTCTGTGAGGTGGTGCGGCGGCAGACAATAAGGTGAGCTCGGCGATCGGAAATTGCAGACGCCGTACAGGTGTCATACCCATATGCCAAGCTCACACACTCTCGGGTTCATCACATTATTTTGTTATGTAATTTCAAAGTGATAATTATAAGGAAGGGTATCATTTCAATAAGGGGCATTTAATAAATATTTCTATACTATATTTCTTTAATTTTACATTTATTTCATTTTATTTTCATAACGTAAATTTTATACAATACAAATGGGTCACAACTCTATTTCCAGCGCCCAATGTTTAGGAAGTGTAGAGTAAGCCCAGCATTGCGTTCATGGATTTTACGGTTCGTTGGCATTTTGGCTGGGAATTTTGGGGGCACGGCTGATTTGGCAAGGCTGCTGGACCGCTGGACACGCTTCTGACCCAAAACAAGGAAAGCGAAACGGATGAACGGGTGTGTTCAGTGTGACTGAAACTAAGCATTCGCTTCTGGCAGTTTTGGCTTCCTGCTGTATTCTTCGAGGCGTTGGAGCAGCTGCTTGCAGGACTGTCGCTCGCCCTCCTTGCCACTGGGGCTGCTTAGCTGTCTTATCAAGTCCAGGATGGTGGTTAGAAAGCCATCAAACTCTTCCTCGTAGTCCACAATAACCTGGTCAATCTGCTTGATACTGTCGTCGATCGGCGGCGATTCCACGAAGCCGCAGAAGTTGAGGCATATATGACCCAGCGTGAAGAGACTTGCCACGAACGTGTTTTCGGAAGAGAGCAGACCCAGGCGCAGGCACTCTGCCACGGTGTCCTCGAACTTGGTCAGCACCTCGTCGATGTTCTGGGCCTTGTCCACTGTCTGGAGCAGCAACTGCCATCGTGGCTCCGCAATATCGAGGGTAATGTGCTGCTCCAGATTCAGCATGCACAGCATCATGCGCTGGCGCAAATCCCCAGATCGACCAGATTGCCTGCAAGCCGCACCGCTATTGTCGGATATGGCCGGAGATGACCACAAAAACGAGAGGGTGCGGTGCACATAGCGCAGGAAGAGCAGAACCCGTTGGATGACTTGCATCTGTTCCAGCGGCTGCGAGTGGAGCACAAAACTCAGCGGCCACTTGGCCTCGTAGCGCAGGGCCAAGGACTCGTAGCCGTACAGGCGGAGTACGTCCAAGCTCTCGTCCTCCAGGGCTTTCTCGGCCAGTTGTCCCCTGGCCAACTGGGTGGCCACGTCGCAGGACTTCAGCTGGCAGCGCAGCATCCCCTTGTAGGGGTCATTGACTTTCTGCAGAGACTCCGTCAGCAGGTTCTGCAGCTTCTCGGGAATCAATGTGTCTGCATTGCACTGCAGCTGCTCCTGGCATTTGTCCAGGAGAGTCTCGGCAAAGCCCTCCTTTTGCAGTAGGAAGTAGGCGCGTAGATTGCGCATGTGCGCGGCCAGGTGTTGCCCCTTTATCACCTCCAACAGCTTGCCGGCTGGCAGCTGATAGCTATCCTGGATGATCTCCACATGGACCGTTTTCCCGGGCGTGTAGCTCAGCGGCTTCTGCAGCAGCTTCATCGTCACGTTGCACTGGCGCAGGATGTTTATGTACTTCCCGGCCAGAAATATCTTTTGGGCGTGGTCCAGCAGGAACGATGGCAGCCGGTCGGGCATCAGGTTGTACCGCTCCGACCAGTACGCCTGGCAGCACTGCTCGGGTGCCAGCAGTGTGCTGCTCATTGCATTGGAGCGCTCGGTGTCCTCCACAAAGAACTCGTGCTGCGAGTCGTAGAGAATGCCTTTTTGGGTCCACAGCTGGACTATCTTCATGTAGGCATGGGTCACCTTGGGTAGGACCTGAGACACTCGTTCCTTCAAGTTGGGTTCGGTGACCTTTTGCTCCTTGGAGAACTCGTCCAGCAGGGTGAGCAGCTGGGCACTGTTGAGCGGCCCGCGGGAGCTGCAGGCCATGCCGGAGAACACCTTGAGGATCGGCAGCCAAGGACGCACCTGACGCACCAGTTCCTTGAGATTCAGTTTACGTTCGCTCATGTCCGTCTCCAGTTGCGATTGCAGCTTGTAGTAGTCCTCAAGCTGGTCACTGAGGGCGGTGGCCAAGGCCAGGCGGGTCCGTCCACAGCTGGGGGTCATATTGGTCTCCTCGATGAAGCTCTGCACACTGATATAGTATCCGATCAGGGGCAGCACGCTGTTGGCCAGCGTCCGAAAGGTTCCGTTGAATGCCTCGTCCAGGCGGAAGCGGACCTTGGCTATTTCCGCAGCCGTCATCTCTGCGATCTTTTCGACCTGAATATCCGGTGTGATGTGCGAGGAGGGAACTCCGGAGAAGGCGTAGATCAGGTTTCGCATCAGCAGCTGTTCCTGCGGACCCAGCGGGATTTTGGTCAGATCCTCGGTGGCCAGATAGTAGCCTCCAACGCTCTCGAAGATCCACGATTCCTGGCGGGGACCTTCGGTCTGGGCATTGTTGCCACTACCGGAAGCGCGCGAATTGTTACTGTTTCCGGCAACCCGGGTTTTCACCTCCTGCGAGTCACCCTGACCATGAATGCTGTGCATCTGGTGCTCCAGCTCCTCCTTGCTCAGATGGAGGCGAACCTTCTCCGCGGTCTCCTTGTCCACAGTGGGAGGATTCATATCGATCGGTGTGACAGAAATAAAATATATATAACTAACAGTATTCGAAGCAGGAAGTTCTCTTTCGGTTTTGGTAAGAGCAATATTGGTAGGAAGCAACTGAAATGACAATGTTAGGAAAAGTATCTACGTAAACAACAGACAAGATATAGATTGCAAAGATACGCTTACAACAAAAGTTGTTTTATATATATATTTAGCATGCTTCTGAGTAATTTTATACAGATCACTTCTTAACAATAAATCTATACAAATGGCCATGGATTTAATTATTAGTTTAGTGCCAGGCAGTGGACCAAGCTGGGGCCTTATTGGTATTCGTTCAGCTGGGTCTGGATCTGGAATTGGTATTCTCTTTGTACACTTCGTGCCCAGCGGCGACATGTTCGATTCTCCGAGCAGCATGCGGCAGGTGGAAACCACACTTTGGAGCATATTGGTGGGGCCAGGTGCTCAGACGCCCAGCCGCCCATCAAAGGGAGGCGGAGAAACAGCTGCTGGACGTGTTGAGAATTTTTCATCAATTTCTCCAACGCGGTGGGAACTCCAAACTTTCTTTGTGCTCGTATTTAAAATGTAAATACACCTTAAGAAATTGTTGTGGGTGGTTAAATGTATCTGAAATTGAAGAAATTATGGTTTTACTTTATATAAAATATAATACAACACATTTTTACAACCTATTTTTTTACGGGACTATCTTTATTCACTTCTGGCTTCTTGTAGGATATTATTGGTGAGTACTAGGCATTGTTCTTAGGAGCTTAAAGGAGTAATACCTAGTTATTATAATATGTAATTATCTTAGCTTATTGAAATTTATATGTTGAATCCTATTTTTCCTTGTGCATATACTGAGATACTCAAAAATATCGCACGGGTAGCGAGATAACCATGAGAACACTTTATTTATGGGCTTTTGTCGCGTGAGTGCCACTTGTCTTGTTGTTGTTGTTATCGTTGCCCCTCCCCCTTTTTTTTGTTGTTGTTGGCTTCGTTTTCTCGTTGTTCTCATTCTAAACAATGCAAATGCAGCGTCAGCGGCTCTGCCTGCGCCATCGTCGCCGTCAGCAGCAACATTAGCATAAATAAATAAATAACCGTACTGGCAACTAACAACGGCGAGCGAGTAAATAACAAAATAACAACACGAGCGGCTGGCAGCATTAATCTGAAAAGCTCTTCGATGGACGTTCCATGGGCTTTGGCCGTCTTCTTCGCGCATTTTATAACAGCAACCGAAAACACTTGTTTGCCTTCGTCGCCTAGCGGCACTCACGGCTGAGGTCTGTAAGGGAATCGCCTAGGAACGCCCACACATGAACCGAGGGGAGACAGTGGGTCAGGAATGGGGGAAAGTGAACATCGCATAGATTATGATATTAAAATAATATAATTGTATCATAAATAAATTGCTGAAATATTAATCACACATTCAGTTGTATCCTACCCCATATTGGTATACTATTTATTATTTGCTAAATATTCTAAATATAAATAACATAACTATGATAACTTGATACGAAAATATTTAATGTCACAACAAAGATTTATTGTATATATATTTATGCGTGTAAGAACTACAACCAAGTGGCTAGATATAACAAAAAAAAAGGTAGCATTTCAGAAAAAAAAATTGCGATGACTGAGAAAATAGCATTTTATTAAACTACTGTGTTTAATATATGTTATTATAAATTATGTTATTTTATGATATATAAACTTACTCCTTATGCCTAAGAAATATCCAAACCTAACTATTCTATTAAATAATTTATTTCTTGGTTCCTTGGACATGCTAATATAATCTTAAATACCACAATTTTAAGAATTTATTATATTTAGTTCATAGAATCTAGATAGATTCCAAACTCAATATATAATTTTACAAATTAAATTTAAAAGCCACATAATTTAAACTTAACAGCATTGTTGCTGTGTTTACATTCTGTTTGCTTGCATTCTGTGTGTTAGCCGGCAGAGCCGGCAGAGACCGGGCAGGGAAATTAGGGACTATTTAGGCGAATCCTACGAAGTATGCAGTAATTAAAGAAGTGATGCCCAAAAATTCTTTAAAATCCTTTCTCTTTGATGAAATCTATTAGAAATAAAAGTAAATAACTTTAAATAATCTTATAAAACCGTTCGTATAAGAAGAAATCAGATCAAGCTAGAAAGGAGGATAGTATTCTCCTCATAATGGGGTCAGTAACCCAATTATTAGGTATATTTATCAAGAGAAGACAAAACGCAGACCGCTTTGCTGTAGGGACTGCACCCCTATTTGCCTGATTTAAACCACTGTGCCTAGGCCGTACATTTGGCATTACAACGGCAACACCTTCGCCTTCACCGTTAGCTGGGCTTCCCCTGCGTGCTTACATGTTGTTGGAGTTACCGTTTCCTCTGCCGCCGGCAATCAAATTGAGTGCAAAGCTCAGTTAAAAAGTACGAGTATATTCGGTGCTTGGGCCGCGAAAGAGAGGTGCAGCAGTGTGCTTTGAATGCAAAAACGGTTTCGATTTTTTTTCAATTTGTGTCTCTGTTTTTGTATCGCTCGCTGCATTACTTAAGTATGTATGTCCGCTGCTCGGCGGTGTCTAGTAAGCCCCACGCACGCGGGCCCCACAAGTAAAGGTATCGTATAAACAAAACGCGAAACGCTGAAAAACCGAACAGCAGCAAAAAGTGTGAGTGTGTCGCCGGTGACAATCGCAACTGCAGCGCTCTCTCTCTCCGCCTCCCTCTTCCTCTCTATCGCTCTCTAGTCGAGAAACCGAGGCATACCAGAGAAACGGGCCCAGCGAACAGCGGCATTCTCAGTCAAACAACAAACGCAACTGAAGTAACAACGAGTCCGCGTACCGCCCCCTGAAATAAAAGTGAAATTTTACGCGTCCCCCCAGTCGTCGGTCCTCCAGGAATAACGCTTCCAGAAATCGCCGGATCTGAAGCGAAAATCCCCCGAAAGTTATGATAATTATTGAGTGCCAATTGCGCCCGGCTTAATGTTCAAGCTGCCCAGCCGCGAGAGGTTCGGAGTCTGGGTGCAGCGCCTCCTCGTCATAGCCCTGCACCTCTGGCACAGTTGCAGCATGTCCTTCGCCCGCGGCCGCCAGGAGGCTCTTAAATGGATTAAATGCCGCCTGACCAGGAGACGCTGTCACGTGAGTGCACTGTGCAAAATTACAGAAATACATATATGGAACACAAATTAGTGCAGAGAGCAGTGTAGGTTGCTCGACTATGAGATACCGGGTAGGCAAAAGCTTTAAAATAAAAGGCTGCTCAGCCAGGACTCGAACCGACAGGTCACGGTATGACACGTGATTAAATATCTGATGCGAGTGCGAGCGAAATAGATAAATGGCTAAATCGAATCGCCTGCTGATCATCATTAATATACTACATATCCCCCCTTAGAGATTCACCCTTCTGGTTGTTTTCCAAGCTTTTAATATCCTCAATACAGGTACCGGTTATAGTAACAGCTGGTTTTTAAATGTTTATAACAGCTGTTAGCCCTGGAGGCAGGCACATACTACTTGACTTTCAAGAAACAACAATTTACAGGCTCTAAGTTTCACAGTTATTTGCCATTCGTGGAAATTTATTTAATTTTACCAGGCTTTAATTTAACAAAAGGTCTGTTTTTACAAAATTGTTACTGCTTTAAGGCAATAAGAATCGATGTGGAACTGGTTACATCTTAAATAATTTTTACATAAATTATAAACTGTTGTTTAAGAAGAGTTGCAGTTACACTAACTGTGTAGTAAATGTGTAGTTTCGCAATAATTCCTTTCTATTCGAAACATTATAAGTAAAATAAAATATTTTTTAAATAAAACTAAAACAGCATTGTAATAAGGTAAAATTTAATAACATTAATATGATCAAGTTTAAATATTTCAATATTTAAGAGCTTGTTTATAATGATTACACTTTACTGAGACTTAATTTATTCCCTAATATATTTGAGTTATTAAAAATGTCTACTAGAAATAAAAACTACATATTAATGCGTTAAATCTTCACCGAATTTTTGCATAATTTTTCTCTGTGCATCTCATCCTTTGGGTGATCCCAAGTGGGTCATCACCTCACCGCCAAGTTCTAGACTTTAGCAGGAATTCAATTAAAAGTTATTCAGCAGGCTGGCAGTGAATTCAATTAAAGACAATCATTTCTGGCTTTCGGTGCAATTTTTAGCTAATTCTGGTTTTCCTGTGAATCGGGGCACAGCCGACGCGACGCAAGGCGAAATTCGGAAGGCAGAAGGCAGACGGGTTAGAAAAGTTTCGCACTCGCGTGACTCGCTATAATTTCTCCATCAAGAGGTCTGCGGTCTGAGGTCCGACTGTCTGAGGCTTTGTTCCGCTTCCGCTTTCCGCTTGCCGCTCTCCACTCACCGGGTGGGTGTGTCCATCGACCTGGCGGAGACATAGGCTTGGTTCCGCGAGTTCCTAGCTACCTGCACATCATCCCCTAGCGCCCAACTACCCCAAAACTACTCCATTTCCATTACTCCACCCTGCTGCAAAAACAGTTGGCGTTGAGCGATTATGGCTGTCAGGCTGAAAGGCACTTCCAGCCTGTTATCAATTCAAACAAACGCCAAAATGCCAAGCAAAAATAATATATAAAGTATGTATGTTGGAAAAGCAGCCGAGCCGAGCCGACAGACGAGGAGCCGTTAAAAGCCCCCAAATTGTGTAAATCAAATTGAATGCCGTTTTATGAAAGTTGACTCTGCCAGTGATTTTTGGCAATTATCTGTAGTTGGCATTTGTGCGATTTCGAAATATTTGTGTTTGTAACAATGCGGATCTCAAGCAGAGCACGTAGGGGTTAAGTTGAACGCCCCTGGCATATTAAAGAGTTTTCTAATATTTAGGAGAGCCAATAGTTGGCAATAGTAGCTTTTATGACAATTGCGCGGGGTGTAACTGGTTTTATAATTTGACGGATAAGATGAAGGTAGAGTACATAGTTCTGTGATGGGAGAACACACTGCACTTAACCCACAATTACCAAGCTTGCTTTGATTTCAGTTAGTAATTAACAGTCATAAAACTATCTAAGCTGCAAATCACGATTGTGTGACTCACAACTGAACTCGCAGTGGGTCGCGAAATTAATTATTATTAATTGACGGAAATATTGATACCCTTGCTCACAGCCCAATTCGCTTATATGAAACTTTATTAGTCTAGCGCACGTTCCTATTACAGATGGAATTATGGCAGACCCACCGGGAAGAGCACTTAATACTTATATTTATGGCACTTGGTGCGTCGGCCCGTATTGTTTATACCGCCGCTCCGGCAAATGTTTATTCTCACTCTCGCACTCCAGGTCTCAGCGACTGACCAGATTTGTGAAACCGAAACTGAAGCGGGAGTAAACACTCATCGCGTGTTCCGATTAACGAAATCGCTGGGGGATCTCGAAGCCAGGAACCGAGGCAGTCCCAGCTCGGAGCTCGTTAGCTCTGTATTCTTTGGGTGCCTTTTCCTGAAAAGCCCCGGCCTGAGACCGTAAACAAATGCCTGTCAAAAGGCATAAGCTAAACACCGACAAAGTAGCAAACAAAATATATGGGCAGCCCCCATTATATACTTATATTTGTATATATGGTATTGTACATGCGAACTTGCCAAGTTCAAGGCAGGAGTTGAAGATGTCTATATGATGCTTTATGCGACTATCCACAATACCGGTCGAGGGATGGGCCCACAGAGGGTGGGGGTGGTGGAGCGGAGTAAACAATAACATTGTGCATAAAACAGACCTCGGTCCCCTCGGCTTGAAATACTGACTAAATGGCACCGAATGATAGTTGGCGATTTCAAAAGCCGCATCTTTGTATACCCTTTGAATCTTTTTAATTTTCTTTCTTAATTTGAGTTCATATGATAGCTAGTTAGTTAGTTTGAAGAAGAATTAATAATCTAACTTTACTAGTATATAGGAAAACCACTTAAAAATTGGTACAAATTTCGATACATAGTTACATTCCAGTAGAGCCTCAAAAATATCGATACTGGGGCTGGGAAAACCCTTTAAATATTTGTTTTAAAATAATCTAACAACTCTGAGATACCCCAAATTGATCTCTATTAAAATATCCCTTGATTATAATACTTGTAGATATATATTTAGATTATATATTATGTATATATATTATTTAAAAAAGGAATGAGTATTTGATAACAAAAGTTGATAGTATACAATGCTGCTTTAATTTCAAAAATAACTAATTCAAAATATAAAAAAAAAATACATTTTCTTAGAATATTTGTGATTGAAAATACATGTTAAGATATTCATTTCTTGATTGTATTCTAATGCTTCATACTGCTTGACAAAGTCAAGATATCCTTGGCTCTGTCACTATAAATCACCGGTAATTGTGGGTGTGTTGTGTTTATTGTTGCTGTTTCTGTTGCTGGTGCCATTGATGTTCCTCCACGAGCGTTTCTCGGGCGGCTCTGAGTCAGCTGAGCTCGGCTCGAATGGCAGCAAAGCTAAAGCAACAGTATAAAAAAAAAAAAAACAGCGAAAAGCCCAGGCCAAATTCAAATAACGCGCCGGTACAAAGCGCTGTTCGCACGCATGGAAAATCATTGAAGCCTGCAATGGAAACGCGGGGTGGAAACGGGATGGGTATCGCGGTATCGGTGAGTATCTGTGAGTTACACCCTCTCGATTCCGGCGGGCCTTTTCCATTTCCATTTGGCGCTCGCCTCATTTCAATTTAGTTGGTGCAAAGCGGCCGCCGCAAACGCTTTGAACTTGTTTCCCGGACAGAGACGCAGGCCCGCGGAGGTCCCCGGTTCAACCTCAGCTCTTGACGTTTTCCCATTGATCTCCTCGCCCAAAAGTAACCACAAAAATCGAGGCAAAATCTGTGCGCGTTTTGATTTTTTGGCGCGTTTTTCATTTGTTTTGATTTCTTGCCCTCCGCGCGACCGAACCTTTCTGTAACCGTTTCTGGCCCCAACTCCGGCTCCGGCTCCGTCTCCATCTCCATCCTCTGGGCAAATGGGGGAAACAACTATGTATTGATAAATTGCCAGCCGACGATTTCCGTCGTGACCCGCGCGTTATGCAAAATGCTCAAATGTAAATAAATATTAAAATAATACACAAGATCACGAAGGAGGCGGAGGAGGTAAGGGGCTCACTGTGCCACACTGCCCTGCCTTTTGCCTTTGTTGGCATCGGACTTGTATTCCTTTTTGTTTGCCTGTCTTTGGTGCCGTGAAAAATGAAGTGAATCCGTCTGTCCCGGCGCTGCAAAGTGAATCGCCATTGCAGCGATAATAATAAGGAATAATAATAATAATAATAATGCGAACCGACAAATTTCGGAGTGGAGTGCATTTCCATTTTACTTTTCTTTATTTATGAAAACAATAAACGCAACACAAACTACGCATTAACCGGGCCCCGTCCAAACCCAAATCTGGATTGGCACTGCCGGCGGTTTCCTGGCACGCATATAATTTGCATGTGGATATCGATCTTTATGACCGGAGACTGTGACGGAGAAGCGCCGACTACGATGGCTTATGTAATCTGGAAAATATTCATGAAGCAATATGCCCGCCTCCGCTACGATCCGCAGCCCCTCAGTCCGCGGCTGATCTGGCATTCGTACGCGGCCATCCGGACGGTAGGTTTACCATTACCTGGGGGTCACCATGTGCTCCATAGAGGGGGGCCGGGAATCGGGAACAGGGAATCGTTACCGAGCCCTTTTATTGATTTAAATTGAGTCATTTTTCTCGGGTTCAGTCTCGGTTTCGGTCTTGGCCATCGGCCATGGGCCATACAAAGTAATTGTAGATTAATGTGGCTAGCTTTAAGTGAGACGAGAGTTCATATTTTTCTGCGGCTCACATTTTCAAGTGTCTTGCGAGTGTTTCGGACTGCTGCTGGGAGTTTTTTCTTTCGGGGGCGTGAAAGTTGATTTGTGATTAAACGGCCGAGAGTTCGTTAAGGGAAGTTGGCGAAAGTTTTGGCATTACATGGAGTTTTGGGAACTCTTTTCGGGCAACAGGTTTGTTTTTTCTTTAGGTTTCGGGTGATCTGTGATTTGGCAGCTCCTGGGAATAACTTAACCATGAAATATTGTTCAATGTACTTGAAATACCTTAAATAAGAGAAATAAGCCCTACTGGCCTTGATTTTATTTAAATATTTGACATTCTAATCTTGGGAAATATTTTTGAAGAAATTAAATAATATTCAGGGCTATATTTTTGTGGTAATAGCATCGGACTTTTCCTTTTGATATTTTTCCGAGGTATCAATTAATGATGTACTTGTAAATCTGTTTGTGGTTGGCAAAGCAAGAATAAATAATTCAATTATAGTAATGTTAACCTATTTGCATATTGTGAAATAATAGACAATAAATTGTAGCAAAGAAGGGAGTGTTCTCTTTTTGGCTAATCCTAATTTATCATTCGCATATGGCTTGGATTATTTTTAATGCCTGGTTATTCCTTTATTCTTTTGGGAAATTAAATAAAAGTTAAACCCACACGGTTAGACTTTAAACCCGCGCTTACATGTCGCACTATGTAGTCTCCAATAAATCTTTGTGCAACTGCATTTTATCTTGGCCAGATTAAGGAACAGCTTTACGAGTCTCTCCCAAGCTCAATATTGCCAATTTCCGACACCGAACTAGTCCGATCGCACCTCGAGTGGCGTTATTCAATCAGCGGCCAGGTTACTCTGCTTATTTCGATCTTTTCCTTGACATCCGAGTGCGGTGACAGTTGCATTTCCCGCCCATTAACGAAATACGATAGTGGCGAGCGAAATGCAAAGGAAATGGTTGAGATTTCCAGTGAAAAAGACCGAAAATAAAAGTAAAACCAAAGGAGACAAGGTAAAAAGCCGCTGGAAGTGGCGGCGGCACTGATGGGCCAAAGCCCCAAAGCCCGGCTCCGTGGACCACCGAACTAGCTAAACGGACTGTCTGCCCCCATTGATAATAGCAATCGCGAAAAGTAAGAGATGCAATAATTCAACGTAAAGTGTTAAAATGTCGATATTAATTGTAGACTGGCAGCGGCAGTAGCACCACTCGAGGTAGTCCTACCATGTGGCCATTTGGCCACCCCATTCCCCATTCCAGTCCATCCCACACCGCGATGCCCCCTATTGCATTTAAATAAATTGCGATTATGCCGCAAATGTGGCAGCCAGTGCACCGATCAGTGCAGACAAAGAAATTAGTTGATAAATGGGATATATTCCATTCAAGGAAAATTAATTGTATATTGATAAACTGAGAGAATTTGAGATATACATTTAAATATAAATATTCTTTGTTGTTTAATATGGGAACCTATTACCCTTTCAAATATACCTATTGTTTATTTATACTATAAATATGTATGTCTAATCCAATAAGCACTTGATAGATATCGCTAGAATTTAATAAGAAGAAAAGTAAAGACTACTTAAGAAATATAACATAACAACATTAATTCTAGAAGGCTTAACAATTTCTTATTGATACAACTAATATTTATCTCCATTAATTATCAAATATTAGTAATTAGAATATATTTCAAACTATTTACAATGAAGTAGACTCAGTTTTCCAGTGTTTATCGAGTCGAGGTCCTGGTCTTGCACTTGGATTTCGTTGGTTTCGGTGGTGCAGCCTCTGATGCTTGGCAATGCGCTAATAATATTTATCAGTGGCTCATTTGTTGGCCGGACGGCGGACAGTGGACATTGTACAGCGGACATCTTACAGCGGACATGGGACGGCGGACAGCGGAGGAGCAGAGCCAATAAACCAAAAAAGCAAATAAAATTGCAGCTAGCAGGCAGCGGTGGCTAATTGCGCCGCCTGTTTTCTGCTACCACTGCTGTTAACTTGGCCCGCTTGCTCCTTGCAGCTCTCGTTGGTGGAAGGTGGGGGCTGCCAAAGCCGATGCCGATGCCGGTGCCTTGTGCATCCGCTCGTCAGTTTCAGTTTTCGGCCGCCGTTTCCACATTGTTCGCTGCATCCGAGCCATGCATATTTATTTATCGCAGCTGAGTTTTGCATTTTAACTAGAAATCATGCAAAAAGCCGCGACATGCAATGGCAACAAAAACAAAAAAAAATAAAATTGGCGACGACGAACGGCTTTCAAATCGAATCTCCAAAGCTGTTAAATGCAGTTGAGAGCGATTTTCCCTATGTTTTTCCGCACTTCCCCGCTTCTGCAGCGAAAAAATGGACAGGGACAGAGACGACATGAAATCTGTTTAATATTTTCCCGCGCACTCACGCACGACGTGGGAATTTTCATCTTCTTCGACTTTGACTGCGAACTGCAACTCAAAGCGCACAACTGAAGGCGAAAAAGCAAGGCAAAACCCATCCGCGGATACCGAAACATTGAACCTTTCAAAAAGCCTCGCCATTTGGCAATGGCTGTTATTCAACGCACGAGATGCAAATTTGATATAGGAAATGGGTTTTGTAATCGGCTAATCTGATCTGACCTATAAGTGGAAGGAAGTGCAATGGCTTACTTGGACTTGAATGGCTCTTAAATATCAAAGTTATGCCTTCTTTGATTTTACTTGGATTTTTGAGTTGTCGGAAAGAGGAGAAATATGTCGATCGGCCTATGTATTGATTTAAGTAAATCCGGAATATTTTATTATTAAAATGAATTCAAGTTTAATTGTATTTTGTATTTTGTTTTCAGTTAAAAAGCAAATATCAAAAGGGAATAAATCTGCATTATTTTCGAACCGTTTTAGTTAACCGTTTAGTTAACCGTTTTGGTAATTTTTTCATTAATTTTTAGTAATAAATAAGTACTAATTAGTACGATCAATTAAACAAGTTTATGTTTAATTTTAGTACTTAAAAGAAAGTGAAAAAAAGTAATACGTCAGCTATTTCCAGCAATTAATCCCTGCCTTCAAAGGTGATTATTGCCTCGCTTATGAGTTGCTATTTTTCCAGCCTCATATGCAAATGGCTTTTCTCCCCCGCAGTTTTCCTGTCCAGTTTTCAGTTTCTCTTTCTTTAACCTTAGTCGGGGGTTAGGCCAGCCCATTAACGACACGCATTCACAGTCATTTTCAATTTCGTGGCGCTGTCACTTAATTTGGGAGCAGTGGCAGTTGCAGCCCACGCATTTTCCCGCATTGTGGCAAGGCATACGCATACAGGCACTCCGTGGACTTTAAGTTGAGGGCGAAATTGCAATTTCCACGGCCTACGTAGGAGCACTTTTAAAAAAATGTACTATTTATACTTGATATGTTTTATTAAAATATAGATATTGATTTTATAGTATTCCCTTTCGATTTTATTAGGAAATATATTTTATATGAGCACATCTTAAAATAAATATAGTCCCTTCGCGCGCTACCTTAAATCAATGAATGAAAGTTTATACGTTTAAAACACTCTTTTTACTGTGTGGCCATTCCCCCGACTTCAGACCAAGCCACAGTATATGGCGCTCCGTTACAATCTCTAACGGCCAGTCAGTCAGTCAGCCAACAAATTAGTTACTGACTCAATATTTGTGTGTATCTGCGCGCTATCAAAATCACACGCAATAAATTTAATTTGTTTCGTGGGCAGAGGCAGAGTCGCCGACTCCGTCGCGGTCGAAGGCAGGAGGAAGATCGTCCAAATGGCATTGGCATTGACAGTTCCCGCTCCTCAGGTGCGACACAGGTGCTTGGCCGGAGTAGGTTGTCCAATTAATAAAAGAAAACGCAGTCATAATGTTTTGATTAACACAAATGTGACAAGAGATGCATAAAAATTAATTTCCAATCTTGTTTCTCCGCGCGGTTAAAGGAGGATGAGGATGAGGGGCACGCACTATATATTATAGGAGTGGATGGCGGATTTGGGTCAAAGCGGCGTTAGGTGAAACCGTAGATGCGTGAGAGAGTGCTCGATCTGGCGACGGGGATGGGATCGCATCGGATCGATTGGGTTGGAGTAGCCCCAAGGTTGAGCTGTCGGTGCAGCGCGGCGACCTTCCTTTAATGGCTTGTCCAGCCAACTAGTGCAACATTTTCGATTTCCTTTTGACGCTCGGCCATAATTTGAACAGCGGGCTAGCAGCTGGCAGTAAAAACCAGCGACCCACTGGCACAGCCACTGCCACTGCCCAAAACACACGCACCACGAAAACCCGGCCAAAACGCCCCCGGGCCAGGCCCAGTCCGAGCCAAAGTTATAACCAAGAGCCATAGCACGACCGAAAGTCAAACCGAAACCAGACCAGCCAGGGCAATTAATTGATGAGCACTGTCCGGCACTTGGTCAAGAGTTGGCATGACAGCAAATTGCATTTGCCTCTGATTCTCCTTGTTTTTTCCCCCCCCGCTCCTCACTCTTTTCCGATCGTGCGTGCCACTGCCATGGCCACTGGGCAGGGATCTTTAAGCGGTGGCAGCAGCCGCTGGAATGCCGCGTCAGAATCATGCACTGCAGAAAAGGGGAGTTAGTTCCAGGGAACAAACCTAAATTGAATAATAGAAAATCTCCTTCTAACTTTTGAGATAGGTCCCTATTTTTAAGTAGAACTAAACCTAATTGACAAGTAAAAGAGTCGAGTGAGCTCGACTGTGAGATAGACAGTATCCATAGCATTGTGGGTGGAATTAAAAGGCACAAATGATATTGTTTAATTATCCCTAAGTTTACGAAAAACTTAAATTGTACAGAGCTGAAGGCGAGGAAAAATGTTATCAAATGAAGGCAAATGTAGCTAAGAACATGTTGAGCAAAACCTATTGGTGCTGCCAACGCAAATGTAAATGTTGCATACACAGAAGCTCCCATGCTTATCATCCGATTAAACACAAATTCTAACAGCACTTCTACACAAACGTATTAATTTTA
The DNA here is from genome assembly GCA_008042475.1 of Drosophila kanapiae. Classification (NCBI taxonomy): domain Eukaryota; kingdom Metazoa; phylum Arthropoda; class Insecta; order Diptera; family Drosophilidae; genus Drosophila; species Drosophila kanapiae. Next base: position 111,715 of record VNJM01002151.1, read on the forward strand.
TATCGAAAATCACGTCTATAGAATAGTCAGTAGTAGTTATTAGTAGTTAGTAGTGAAAAAGATATGACAGTTGTCAACAAATTTGGTAGCTCCATACACTGAGAGACAAGCAGACATGGCTAGATTGACTCGTCTTGTGAAGCTGATCAATAATATATACAGTTTGTGGGTTTGGCCTGTTGCATACATTATCGGTTGGGACTAAGCTTTAATACTCCTGTAGCCAATGGGTATATCTAACAAAATAAATAAATATTGTGTTACTGATTACTGATTAATTTATTCATTGTGGTTATTTTTTCCTTTAGTTCCCTGCTTCCACCAAATTTCTCGCAGTGCGTGGCCCAAAAAGAGAATATCGATGATATATTTATTGGTATTTATTGGCGTCGCGGCGGCCACACTTCAAAAAGCCCAGCCCGAACAAATTGTGGAAATTTATAAGCTTCGGCCACAGAAATCTGTGTCTCTGTGGCTTCGTTTCGCTTGGCACATTGTGCTGGAGATGGTGGGGATGGGGACTTGAGTCCAAGTTCGGCTCCCTGCGCAGGCGCCGGTGGCGACACCTGGCGGCAGGCTAGCAAGGACCCAAAAGCTGTGGGAAAGGACTAGACAGAGCTAGCCGGATTCCTCGGCGACTTCAGTTGCTAAATTCGCTTGGGCGTGGAAAGGCGAGTGAGTGGGCAATGGGAAAATAAATGGAAAAGCGCCGGCATCGCACAATGTCACATTGTTGGCCAAAAGTATTTCGGTTTCGGCAGCTGAAAAATTGAACATGCCAGGCTTTGTTATGTGTGTTATGGTCAAAAGAGTTTTGCTAGGCCAGGATGGGGATGGGGATCCCCCGAAACCGTACCGAACCGAACCCTGGAACCCCAAGTCACATCCACTTTCACTGCAAATTTGTGTGTGCCTGTGCCCGTGTCTGAAAGAAAGTGAATTCTACTGTGCTACACTTGACCTATGACAACGACAACTGAGGCAGCCAGGCAGCGGCAAGACCGACTGGAAACGAACGTTTGACGTTTCATTTGATTGTCATGCAATGCGGCCCCCGGTCGCTCGCTCCCTTTTCCTAGTCTTGTCTCCGGATCAATGCTGTCCCCAATTGATTTCTGTTTAACTTTTAACATGCAACAAGGCGGACCAGGCCGCTTCCCTCAACCCCAGCCACATCTCCGCTCCGCTGTGCCCGGTTCCCAGTCCACATTCCCATCTGCCATCGCACATTGATGTTGTGCTATGGGAAAGTGGATCGAAAGTATAGGAACTTACAGTTGGACTTCTATGTAAGAAAGTTTAATGGGAAATTTTCTAGGGAATATATCCCGTTTTTAAGTTTAAAATACTTCTTGTCAGGACTATGTAGGTAGCTATCTTTATCTATCTTTGTGATCTATTTCTTCTTATTAGCTTTAATTACAATAATATTAAATATTCATAAGAGAAATCAAAGGAGATTCTGCTTCTATTTGGTGCCACTGTGCCCCAGCGTTGCCCGTGGCAACCGAGCAAATTGTGTTTAATGCGGTCTTTGCAGTCACAGTCGCAGTTGCCATTGCATGTGCCGAGCCAAAGAACTTTGGCCCATTTGAAATGCGGCAATTGTGTATCTGGCAGATACACAGGCGCACTCTGAACTCCACACGTGTCTGAAGTCTCCCCCTCTTATTTTCCGCATTTCAGGCCGACACGAACACCGAGGCAGGGCGAGCAGAAGCAGCTGTTTCTGTTTCTGTTTCGGGTTCTGGTTCAGGAGCAGGAGCGGAATTAGCCGAGATCTTGGTACTGAATGACACGCAAATCGATGGAGACTTGGGGGAGAGCCCAGTCGAGTCGATCCAGATCCTAGAGTCCCCGCCAGCAACAGTCTTGACCAATGACAGGGACATGAAAGAGGTTAAGGCAGCGCCCATTGCCCGCAACGAAGAGGTGGACGAGGTGGAGGCCACGGAGGAGGCTCTGGAAGATCCGGAGGTGGAGCAGCTGTCCGCGAACGCTAATTATGTGTGCTGTCGATACCCGGGAACAAGCTCCGCTGGATCAGCAGGCACTTTGAACCGCAGCAAGTCGCGGGTTCACAAGTACCTCCAGAAGTGCAAGCAGCGCCTAACGGGTCAGCAGGCAAAGACAACTCCAAGTTCTAGGACCACCACGACCATCATCCTGGTAAGAAACGAGCCAGCAGCACCTACGAGCAACGAGAGGGAATCCGAGGAGGTGAAGGAGCTTCAGGAGGAGCTGGCAGCGGCGGAGGAGGTGGACGAGGCTGGGGACAGCTCCAGCTCCTACTCGGATGCCCTGCCCATCGACTGTAGCTTGGATGCTGGTGAGGAGCAGCGGGCGGTCGTCGAGCTGGAGCCGCCGCACGAGGAAGTTCCACTGCAGGAAGAGGTACGTAATAACACTGTTACAAATCAGGTATTAAAATCAAGAATAGAGTTCGAAAATATGTAATTACATTTTTGTTTGTGGATAAGACTTGTTGCTCATATTTAGCATTTAGCTTAAGCAATTAGTAAATAATAATAATGAGAGTTATTAATAATATTGAGTAATGTCTCAAACAACATTTTTGTTCATATTTTCTTGAATGATATTTTATTTCTTGGTTTTAAAACTTTTTTTCGACCATGTACAACAATTTGGTGGCCCACTGAGGAAGCCCTCCACCTCTATCTCTTTCCCTGCTCCTCCACAGACTAGCAACAAAGGCATCCCGATACCTACTCCGAGTCCGATACCACAGCTTCCCCAACTTCCCGACGACGTGGAGGACACGCTGGGCCAACTGATTGACAGCCATCTGTCGCACATTTATCCCGTCTACTGGGCACGCACGCGTGCGATATTAATCGAACAGGCACGTGAGCGGCTCGTGTGCGGCTTCGACGGCAGCCTGGCCCGCTTCGAGGAGCGATTCCTATGCAAATTTGCGCAAATTGCCGCCGCACTCCGGTCGGCCCATCAAATTGGCGAGGTAAGTGTGCTGGCAGGAACTTGAAGAACAGTACCGCGAAATCCGGGCAAAAAAAGATATCATTTGGGAGCCGTCGCTGCGGAATTAACTGCAATTTGGTGAAGTTCATTTAATCGCATCTTAATAGTTTGCTTTTTGCCTTAACCGCCGAGGAGAAATTGTTGGGTAACTGCGCCTGCAAATGCCTGTGCAAAATGGGGCTATCACTGGGAAAGAGGCGATAAGTGTTCTCGACGGATTAAATCGAGTAATTGACAAAATTACAAGGGTGGGGCTTTTAAGTAGTTTACTATTTATATAGAGCCTTAGGTAGACTATGTGGTTTTAACTCAAGAATGGCCAAAGTAAACTCCAGACAAGTAAAACAAGCAGACAAAGGCAATTAAGTTACGAAGTTCATAAACAATGAGTCCCTTATGGAGATGCACTTTATAAATTGTTATTAATTGCAGTGTCAACTTCCAATCGAAGAAAATATTATTGAACTTCAATCTGCGCACATTCCTCACAAGCATAATTAATCTTTCATGATTATATCACCCGACACTCGGCAGTGGTTTTCCCTTATCAACAAGTCAAAACCAACTGAGGATTGCATTTCGCAACGCAGTCTTCTTGCTGGGCAAAAAGTATCTTGTAAGACAAAGACGAAGATCTTTCTTTGAGTTTTGCATTATTGATGGTATTTTTTGGGAGTTATACATATGTACGTTTGGGTTAGTTTCAATTTAAAACATCAAATGTTAGGAAGACTAATTTTAACTCTGGTAAATAATAAACTGAGCAGTTTTTAATTAGCATCTGCATACCAGCTTGATAATTTTAAATCTTTTGAAAAAATGCATTTAAAAAAGCAAAAATCAGTATGCTTCTTAGTATAACTATTACCAAGTTAAATTATTTAAAGTTGTAGTAGTTATATAGACTTGAATATGTCCAATTACTCCCACAATTTCGCCACTGAGCGTAACAGCGCGCTTGGTGCTTGCGCAGCCCTGGCTGCTAACAGAGCTATGTTAAAATAGGTATAAACTAACAGTGCATCGCACTGTAAACTGGTCTGCAATGCCGCGCTTCGTGTGGTTACCCGAGCTGCCTTCGGGCAGGCAACTTGCCACAGTGCTGCTCGGAGTCTCTGAAGCAAAAACTGCTAGATTTGGAAAAAAGTGGCTAGAAATTGATGAAGTTCTGGAGAAACTAGACGCAAATGTTAATTTGGATGCAAAGGATGCCATTATATGAGTTTCTATAAATATGAAAAACAGCAACTAGAAAAATTGGAATATAAACATAAAAAGTTAGACAGTTCGAATTGATTGTTATCATTAACTAAATCAATTATTCATTCTAAAACATCAAAGAAAGATCAACAATTTTCATGAAAAATCCAACAGTTCCGTGGAAGATACACGGACATCATAAGTGGAAATTAGAACAGGCGGGTTGTACATTTTTTCATATGTATGGATTGCATATAATTGTATAGATTATTTCATCAAATATGGCTCCAGCTCTTCTTTAATTTTCTTTCTCCAATGTTTGTTAAAAAAAAAATAATTTAGAATGGTTCGGTTTGGTATAATATAACTTAAATAAAAGAAGTCGCACATAGTATAATAATAAGGTGCCAGATCTGGCCACTAAATTGCTAAAGTGCCAGCACTGGTGTGCAGCGCGGAGCTTCGAAGCCGTGCGGAGTCGTGCCGCATTTCAGTTGTAAATTTGAACTCGCGGCGCGCAGTCTTGTTAGCGGCAGAAAGCGATCCGACGCACCGACCGAAGACGAATATATGTACAGAGATACAGAGCAACTGAATCGTGCAACGTGCAACAAATATTCGTAGTTTCGAGGCGCCGTTTGGAGAGTGCAGAGTGCGCCGATAGAAATGTGCCAAGTACCGTCCGGAGTACTCATAAAAATAAAAACCGCAAATAAATCGAAATCAGAGTGATGAGCGAGTAGTGCCTGCAAATACGATCTAAAAGTGCCTTCTTAATGTGTGATCTTTTTACAATCAGCAAAGAATAGTAATAATCGTAAAAGTGCCGACATACTATATGCAAATATATACATATATATATAGTATAACTCTTTATAGCCGTCACATCAGCGTAAATCAGAGGATTTACTCGCCAATAGTTTGAGGTAAATTTCAGGTTCCACATTTTATTAGCGGACCGTCAAAGTTCATTATAGCATTTATGGCCAATAATTGTCGAGTGCTGCATGTAGTGTTGAATATAGTGTTTTTTCTTCACGACCCTGACCCCGGAATTCATTAAAAATCAATTGTCTTCAACTCGCATTCGCAATTTGCATACTTATTACACACGGTCAAAAACAAAGTACAGCACGGAGAGATAGACAAGCCAAATAGGAAGTGTCCTTCGGTAAAGCCCACGCTTTTTCGATTCTAACAAGACCAAGAGAGAGGTCTCGCATTATTTTGTATTATTTTTCCAATGACAAAGCGGTGGCAAGTGTGGGTTGTGTTTGCCGAGTGCCGCCAAGTGTTGCCCCTTCTAAATCGAATTGTCGGAGGTTCTGGGTCTACTTATCAGCTGGTCGCTGGGAGCTGGGAGCTGAGGTCTCAGCACTGTAATTTATAATAATTTTCGTAACGCATACGCACTGTGGAGCATGTGGGAGGCTGTGTAAGGCAGCTGTAAAGCGGCAAAGCCATAAAAAGCTGCGAGTAAATTCGTGTAGCAAAGTGCTCGGCGTGACCCACATAATCGTGTAGCTAGCTGGCTGGCCCAAGCACATAAACTTATTTGAATCAATCAGCTATGCGCACAGTTTGCCGCTGATTTGGAGTCGTAAATTCGTGGGCATCTGTTGATGGCCGCTGATTTTTGACCTGTGCAACTCGTTTCGCCGTCGTAGTAGTTGCAGCTGCGTCTGCACGTTAATTGCCATTTAATTTGTGTTGTGCCGCTGCCCGCCCCTCGAAACTCAATGGAAGTTTTATTCTCTACGGACACGTTCTGTAATTTAAATCGCCTTTGTGCGCAGACGCAGCAGCAGCGGCATCAGCACTACGCAGCTGAGGAGTGCAAGTACTTTATAGGGTTTTGTTCTGTTCTGGTTCGCTTTTTATTTGTTTTTGTTTTTGTTTTCGTTTTACATTCATTTTACCCCAGTCCCGAACCGTGAGCGGAAATTGTGTATTAAGTGTTCTCGAGCAAAGGGAGCGATGGGGTAAAACCGTAAAGTCTGCTAAACAGATTCCTGCTAAACTCTGATTCAGCACCGAACGAAAAGAACTTTTATCAACTCCCTCAATAAATAAATAAGCCATTTGTTGATAGCTATTGAAGGCAGAAATTTACTATAAGCCAAGTTCCGTCATGTAATGAAATAATTCTTGAGTGAAGTTACTTTCTGAATTCAAATTTAAAACAAAAGGAGGCGACTTAAATATTCATAATTAAATTAATATATTAGATTGGTTTGTAGGCAAACTTATAATAAATTCAATCTTAAACTAAAATATAAGCTAGAAAGTCTATATTGAAGCTTGAAGTGTGATAAAGATTGCCTTTTAGCAAATTAAATATTTTAGATGAGGTTAAATATAACAGACTGTAAAACTTTAAAGTGTAAAGGTTTTAAAATATATATTTTAAGTATAATGTATACTTTATAAAAGATCTTTTAGAATACTTTATTACTCTAAGCCAAAATAATGGAAAACTATATCACATTTATCAGTCAAATAATATTTACTTTTATAAAACACACAAGTGTTCAAGTTGTTATCAGTTATTGACATTTTCAAGGAGCTATTTGAGCTTCTGGTACTCTTGCGAATATTTCTTTCTGTGTGATTGAGATTCTCTGAACACGGCATATCACTTAGCCGAACAGCAATTACGATTAGGAGAGCAGAGTGGACTGGACTCGAGAGCAGTTGGAGTGGAGTTACGAGAAGTGAGTGACGGAGCTTCCGAGTTGCATTTGAAACGGGCCATCAATCGAGCGCAGATCTGTGCAATAATTTGCAGAAAAGTGCTTTGAACTGTGTTGAACACAACATGATCGGCATTTGTTAGCGATAATGAATTGAACATTTCTGGAAACATGTTTGTACATAATTTGTATGCAGGCTCTAGGGGCCGCCACTCGTGGACTGTGGACTGGACGCAGCTCCAAACTCAACTCGACTCGGGACCATGGCGTCTGCCATGTGTCTGGATGTCTGACTGTCCGAATGTCTGACTGGATATAGTATTTGTGTTGGTCTAACTAAGAGCATCTGGCCAAGGCATTTGCCGCTTGTTTTTCTTTTTCTTTTGCCTCTATTTTTGCTATTGCTTTTGAGGGGAATTAGAGACTCTCCCGAGGGGCGAGAAAGAAAGAAATGTGCAAAGTGTAAAGTGCATATTTATGGCTTGCATAAAATAACTTGTAAAACTCACTCACTCCGTCCCCTTTTTGTGTGTTCATGTGAGTGCATTCGCCATTCGAACACGTGTTGTTTGACTTGACTCCACAGATCGCACGGCTATATCTGTATATATCCATATATCCATATATATGTACGAATGCTCGGCGAGGAAGTCGCTGTTCAGGATATGGATGATATGTGACTGGACTCGTCAATGAGCAAACATTCGGATTACACTCGTACGCCGCCTGGGTTTATTATGCAGCAAAGTGTGCACAGTTTGCCCATTATTTTGACAGAATTATGTGGCTGAGCCTTAAGATAGCATTTGATGGGTCAATGAGCTCAGCACAGCAGGAGTTAGTGAACCTATTCTTGGTAGAGTCCTCTATAACAAATATCAGTCTTCCAAGGAATACAAGCAAAGCTGGTTATACATTTTCCTCTTACTTCCAGACTCTATTTGCTTTACACCTTTATTGTAATTTTAGTAAAATTTGATTTGGCTTAATTACGAATTTCCTTGAAATTGCTCGCAAACTCTAAAGTTTCTTTCCACTTTAATTGCTTAATTTTGGTGCGCCATACCCATAAACTCTTCTATTAAATGCAGTCGTAAATTCCACACTGGGAGGTTCTGAAAAAGATAGTTTTTAGACATAGATACCAGTGAGTATATTATATACATTTCTTGGTATGTCTGGCAATCCATATTCGCTGGCTCTTTGTTAAAGAAAGAAAAAACGAAAATGCAAACAATTTGCAGCGTAATGTTAACAATTATTTGCCGGACAGCTTCGCAGCTACACATTTGCCACTTCATTATAAAAAACTTAGTCATAAACGCTGTCGCCCCGAACAAAACAAAGCCAGGTGGTGCCTTCCTCTTTTTTCCCCTGCTCACCTGTGCAATCCGGCAGATTGAGTTACCAGACGCGTGTGCATTACGATCCTCAGGTACTGGTTCGGGAGATGGCGTTGGGGCTTCTCTGAGGTACAGAGAAAAAATCGTAATAATTGGTATCTGGAATATTTTCGAATAGGTATTTAAGAAGAATATTTTTTATATAATTTTTTTATATAAATACAAAGGACTTTTTTTGTAATATTATAAACAGCAGCACAAATTTCCCCAATATCTTATGTTTATAAACATTTGTAAACTATCAAAACTCTTCTGAAAACTATCAAAATTAAAGTAATTCTTAAAGATAACTTGACACAATTTTAGGAATCGTTCTGTGCAGCCACTGTATCTAAACCTGAGTGCAGCTGGCAATAGATACGAATGCATCCAGAAGATAGCCTTGAATAATTCAAGCGCGTGTGACTCGCTTAGTAATTAACCCAGCACAAAAGCCGCAGGCCAGCGATGAGTCGCGGTTTGGCTTGGGATTGGGTTAGGGATTGGGATTGGGACTGGGGCTTGGACTGGCTATGGGATGGGAACAGTATAGCAGGAGGAGGAGGAGCAGCTGGGGGCAGGCACGTCAAGTGGCAGACACCGAATCCGCGGCACGGCGCTCGCAGAAACACTCATGCATATATGGATACTTTTGTTCCCTTAGTTTTTGTGTTTGCGTCTGCTGCTCGGTTCGGTTCTGTTCAGTCTGTTTATTTGTTTGGTCTTGCCTTGTCTTTGTCTCATCATCGCCATCGTGATTATCCTCATTATGATCGTGTCGCCAGCGTGTGTGTGCGTGGAGGTGAATGCTTCCTGCAATGCCAACAGGTAGACCAAGACAAAGGCGTCCCATCCCCACTCTATCCCCATTCCCAGTCCCATTTCCAATCCTCTGGCCAGACATGAACGTGGTCGTGGTGGGAATCGGCTGCTTCAAATGCCGCAAACGCTCCGAGCAAAGCAAATAGTTACCTATAAATTGTGCAGCGAACAAACGAAGCCGTCAAATCATCCCATGAATGACTGACAAGCCCTAGCGACAATTGTGGACTTTGCCACAAATGCAACAACTGCAACAACGGCAACATCCACAGTCAGCAACAACAAAGAGCGCCACGACCACGACAACGACACGCTCTAATAAATGGTTCAATAATAAATTACCTCCCGGTTCAGGTTCAGCTCCAGGATTTGTTTCGGCATCACGGTATTTGGGCATTTGTCAAGTTCAAGCGTAACTCTCTGTTTACACTAGTCAGCAGGTGACAGCAAAATAAGTCAGAGCTTGTGAAGTCTCTCCATAAACCAATATAAACTGCTGATAAAGTTATGAGAATAATACTATATAGTTTTTAGTTAATTTTATACAAATTCAATATTAAAAGTAAACATAAAATATGTTACCTAGCCACGATATCTTTTCTCATATTATTTTAAAATTTCTTTAGGTTCACCCTGCATTTTTCTTATTTTCCTTTCTATGCTGCTTTTTAAAATTGCTTTCATTCGCAGTCACAGGAAACTACTCTAAGCTTTTCAGAAATACTAATTTTTACGAGAATTTTTTATGGGTTACTTTCCTCTGCAGGAGATGGGATAATCCAGGGCTTTGTTACTTAGTGTTAGCGACACCTTCCCTGGGGGCATCGGTTGTGAGTAGGATGTCAGATCGCGCCACCTTCGTGATTTGTGGCTTTAGGGCACATGTGCAACAACAGCAAATGCAACAAGCAGCGGCAGCAGCAGCTAGCAAGCAGCAACAAGAAACTTGCAACCAGCCACTCGGTGGTCCCCCAAACTCCTGGTCAAATCCGTCTGGTCGTCTGGCCGTGTGGCCGTCTGGCTTTTGGCCGCCGGATTAGCATTGAAATTGACTTCGTGCTGTGCTCATTAAAATTTTACGTGCATAAAGTTTATTTCGATTTGGCCCGGCGTGGTTGTCGCTGCACTTACCCCATAGTTGTCCCTAGTCCGGAGATTCGCAGAATTACATTTCGTGGTCGCCGCTTAGAATACTAGAATTTCCCAGAATTTCCCCCCGAAAACAATCAGGGAAACAAATAATTTCAGCTACCCGTTTTGCACTTCCTTATTGGCCCGAATAAAGCTACAGAGAACCGAATTGAATCTGTTCGGCGAACCCTTCGAATCTAGAGAGGAGTAAGCGATGCCATCGAAGACTACGGTTATTGGTGTCTTAATGTCTTTTTGGCCGGGTGGATGCATTAACAAGTTTACGGCCGTTTTGGAATTGATGTGGCTAACAACTTTTTCAATTACCCAGTCCAAGTCAAAGTCCAAGACCAAGTCCGAGACCAAGTCCAATGCCGAGGAAAGCTGAAAAGCAGTTGAGCAAACACAGACACTCAGCACAGATCAGATCGTCATCATTGTTGTGGAGCCGCGACTTCTTGCTCGGTCGTTTCGTTATTATGCCATAAAAACTCGTTTTCAGCTGATTTAGCCGAAGTTCATGATCAGCTGTGAACTGAAAGTGGTTGATTGGAGCAGCGGCAGCAGCCAGCAGCTCCTCCGATCCAGAAGAACCTCCAGCGGGTACCGGTTTTTGCCGCTACTCGTGCCCCGCCAATTGCACTCGTAATTGAGAGTCTTGTGCTGATGTAACAGCAACTTGCAACGAGCCACCAGCCACCAGCCAACAGGCAGCAGGCACCAGCAACTTGCAACAGTTTTGTGGCTGCCTTTGAAGTTGCCACGAAATCGAAACGGGCTTTGTTATCTTAAGCCCTCCGCCATAACCCATAACTGTGACAGCATCCGATCCCATTCCCTATGGAATTTCAACACCCAATCGAGGGCCAATGTAAGCGACTTCCTGCAACTTCCACAAAACGAAATAATTCGCTGCACCGAGAGAGCGTTGCTCCAAAATGCAAACAACAATTTGCAGCACCATTCCAACCCATACCGAGTGTATGTGTGTGTAGAGAGGGGGAGTGGTACGAGTCTTCCAAGAACACTGCTGCCGTGGCATTCCGGCCGTGCAGCCAGCATGACAGCCTAGACCTGATCTATTTTCGTCTCACTCTCGGTGCCATCTCCATCGCCATATCGCAATATCGCCATATAGCCTTCTTCTCCTGCCCCTTGTTGCATTGCAAAAAAATCGGCCCCACACAAGCGGGGCATGTCTGTACACGGACAGAAAATAGATTTGATTGATATTATTTTTATTTGAAACAAAAACGTTCGCAGAAACTATAAACTCCTAGATTAAAGTACCTGTAATAATAACTAATATTTATATTGATTTATCAAGGTAGTTTTTATATTTAATTTAAAATTTAATGTGAGGAAATAAAATATTTCAGTAATATATAAATTAACCAATAACTCAACGCACCAACATTCACTTTGAGGCTCAGACAGAACCAACTAAACTAAAGAGATGTAAAAGTATGATACGTGACTCACTTATGGTGGACTTTTTCTCTGCATATACTTTGTATATATATTATATGTAAAAGTATATAGAAGCTCTCCTCCGCCCCCGCAATATACACACACTCTTGGGGGAGCACAAACAATTTGTAGGTGTGGCCGGAGTGATCCGAATCAAATGTGGCATCTGCATGGGCATGGACATGGACGTGCTCTTGGATTCCCCTGCGGTGGTGCATCGTGGACGCAAATGTGGTGGATGTGGATGTGGATGTGAATGGGAATGTGAATGTTGGTGGTGCCAATGACGTTCCGCTGATGGCCAATCCGCGCCAGATCAAGCGGAAATGTGACGTTGACGGCAATAAATATAAAGTGAATCGCTTTGTTAGTGCAAAAGTTCAAAAGATATGTGGCGCTGTTTCGTGAAAACATTGGCAAAATTAAGCCAAGAGGGAGTGTAAAATAAAGCAGCTAATAATAGAAAATTTAACAGAATATTCGGACTGGTAATTGATACAGGAAACATGTGGAGTAGGAAATCAAATGGAGCAGAAAAAAGAGGAAACTGCAAACCAAAAAAAGAAAAATTGCAAACAAAAGATAAATCGGAGAATTTTATTGCTCCATATGTGGAGCAGAAAAAACGGAAATCTTTGGATAAACAATTCTAAAATATCCTTAAATATCCAATTATACTTTTAGTAAAACCATAAATCTATCTTCAGGTTTATCAGACAAAAATGAACTGCATAGAGCATAACGAAATCGCTCAGTTTTTTAATCGTGTAATAAACTGTATTATAAATTCATTTTTTCTTTGCTGTAACTGCTTACCAGTTTTGTTAATTTATGTTATACTTTATGACTAATAGTTACAGGTTGATTTATAGCTCACAATTATTTGCCAGCTTTTTGTTAATTTCCACATTCCAACAACCGTATTTATCGCTACAAAAATATCGAGTTTCTCAGGCGGCTTATATAACCTTCTGTAATGTTCCTGCAGACAAAGCTATTTTTATCAATTGATCGAATCCCGGCTCTTTGCTCAACCCACAACATCAATTTTTGCAAGACAAATTAAAAATAAACAACAAACGCCAAATATCAATTGTTGGCCATCGAAGACAATTTGGCAAAAGTAACGGTTTCTCCCCTGATGGCCAACATTTAACATCCACCCAAAAAAGAAAAAACGAAAAAAGACCCGAGGCCGCTTACACATGATAATTATCGAGCGCTGGCGGCGCTTTTGACCAGGTGTGGCCCTTTTTCCCAACAAATTAATTATTGGTCGAGCTGAGAAATTGGGAAAAATATTGGTAGGTGAAGCAACAAAAACAAAAAGCCATCCAAAAATTGCCAATAGCCGAAGAGGTTGAAGCCCAGCAGCGTTTTGTACAGTAAACGCCCTGAAGAGCAGACAGACACTTTGAGCAAGGATCAACAAATTGTTGTACTGAGAAGAAGGTTCCTTGTTTCTTTTTCTTTAAGTTTAATCGCTAAACATGATACAGTACAGTAAATCCCCCGTGGTTTTATTGCTACCCTGTAGCCAGCGTGCACGATTTCTTCACAATTTGTTAAGAAAACAAGCCAAGTGCATGTGTCGATGAGTGTGTCGCTTGTTGTGTTTTCTTTTATTTTATTTTTGTGCAACGCCCTGCATGCGTAATTTCGTTGGCTCCGACGGTGGTCCCTCGGTTCTGTCCCGGATCCCAGTCCTCCTCCCATCCCCCAGAGTCCAAGCCCCAGCCGAGAGTCCAAATCCGAATCCGTGTGCGACTGCACCCGCATTGAATAATTGGCATAGGCTGGGCGCCACACGCCGGGACGCGGCCATTCATACATTTTACTTTGGCCACACACAAGATATCGGTGTATATCTGCATATATGCTAATGCCGGCCATGTCGGCTTGATTACTCATATACGGCCCGTCGATCCGTTGACTCCGCCGCCCGTTGATGGGTTTTTGTTTCGTTTCGTTTCGTTATGTTTTGCCGCTGCCGGTCGGTAATTTAGTTTTCAACATCAAAGGCGTGAGAATGGGCAAAAAATAAATAAAAATAATACAAAAACCATACACACAATGAAGGCATGATATATGCGCTGATCCCGGCCAGGATTCAGACAAATCCTCGCCGAAATCTGGCCGCAGATTTATGGGCAGGCAGGCACTCAAAATGCCGAATGCCGAAAGCCCAAAGCTAAACGCCAAAAGCCGCCAATGGAACGGAAATTTGTCGCCCCACAACAAATTGAAAATAACCCGAGCCCAAGCATAAAAAACCTCAATGACAAGAACAAAAAAGATACTTTTGTATCTCTGTTATGGTGAAATTATTATACCCTTCGCTTCCTTTTTTGTCTTTGCCATTCTGAGAAATCCGTTGCTATTTGGAAGTCTTGAAATTAATGAAATATTTTTCTGTGTTAACATAAACTTTGTTCTATCATTGATAATTTTGAGTAACATGTTTTCAAAGAAAATAAAATGTGATAAACTTAAAACCTTAGCTAAAATAGCATCTCCTGACGGACAAATGGTACTGTATTGTCCTAATGAGATACTAACTTATAATATCTTTTCTTAATAGTTTTGTCTGTAATTGAGATAGGCGAAAGCCTCCTAAACTGAGCTACTTAATTGTGATTTATGGAATATTAGCTTAAGGAATGTTTTTAAATTCTTAACGAAGTTTTACTGGTTTAACTGTACGTCTTATTTTGTATTTTGCTATTAGTCACCACTTAAATTTAAAAGAGGCATACGAAAAAGAAACCTCCTCAAGTTAAAGATAAACTTGTGATAATAAAGAACATATTTAACACTTATTCCTCTCTTAAAAGCCGCAATACAAATTTCAAAATTACATTAACTTCACTTGAAATGCGAAATGAAAACCTTGGAAACCAGAAAATCGAACCCGCTGCGTCAAGAGGGTTGGTTCAGCGTAGGCGACACCACCGGCAACAGCCACAAAAGTACAAAATAAATACAGCAAGACTTTGACAACATTACAATAAAAATAACAAGAAAATTAACAACAACCACAATATCAAGACGACAACGATGACAATGACAAGCGGCGTCCGAGCGATGCGCGCATTTGGGTCAATGACGACGAAACTGAAACGCCGCCGAAGCGACGATTCCGATGATTTAGAACCCCCCTCGGATCGGATTGGCTCCGATCGGAGCAGATCGGATCAGAGATGCAGACGGCACCGGCATTGAGAATGAAACATGGAACTTGGTGCTTGGTGCTTGGAGCTTGGAGCTTGGAGCTGGATCTGGGAGCAATCAAGCAGAAAATGTTACGAAAATCATTATTTTAGCATGTGGCGACAGGGGCTTATACAATGATACCTCCCCGAATCACACAGAAAACATAAATATGATGTTTTGGAATTTAATAATTACTGAAATTTAAATAGACATTTTTTTAATTTAAAAGGTTAGTTTATCATCTCATTAAAACAGAAAGTTTTTGAAGGAAAGCCAGTTTTCATTTAGATCAGTGGGCAGGAAATATATATTGCTGTGTTAGAATTGCATTTCTGTGAGTAAGAAATATATAAGAACGTGGCTATATTTTGATTTATTTTATACAAAATTAGCTTTGAATTAAACAAATATTTATTTAAGAAAGAGGCTAGATTTAGTCACAAAAAATAAGAACTTAACCGCGCTCGTGGCGTATGCCAGCAGACATCGGACAGAGACATTTACTGACTCGCGAGTCAGGGCGTTGGGCACCACTGATTTAGATTAGGTTTTGTGCCACAAAACGTACTCTTTTTATATATTAATTTGTGCCATATATATTTTTTCGGTGCAGGTCCAAAAAGTGCCTCAGCGAGGCAAGACTATAGATCGGGAGGAAGTGGTTGCGTTGTTGTTGTCGTTGTGTGGTTCGGTTGATCGGCGATGATCATTTTGTTCAATCGATTGTAAACGATGCGTTGCGATCGTTGCTGCGGCTTTGATCAAATGACAAAATTGATCATTTTCTGTTTGAATGGATTTCGATCGGCGACCCTCTTCGGCAGCCCCCCTCTCGAGCGACAACAATTGATTTATGTTCGCGTCTCTCTCTCTTTATACTTTCGTCTCTGTCTCGCCTTGCTGGGTGGCATGTGCAGCAACAACATCGAGAAAAAACAGCAATCGCTTTGTTACCAATAAAATATCCAAGTTTTTGTGTTGAGTCAAAAGGCGCTATAAATCAAGCAGCGCGCACCTTTTTTTCCACTGTCCATTTTCCAGTCGAAAACAAAGCCGAAATCAAATGCACAAGAAATGTGAGCAACTGGCAAATTAGCAACAATGCGAAGAAACATTTTCGCATTGCAACAATTAATGGCAAGCCAAAGGATCGGAATCGGGCCTCGGTCTAGGAGCTCTCTCTCTCTCAGCTCAGTTTCCAGTCGCGCGGGTCTCGAATTCGATTTCACATTCCCGTAGGGGTGAAATCTGCGTTGGGCTTTCTGCTTTTCAGCTTTTCGGCTTTTGAGTTTTCAACTTGGCGCAAACGCTGAGGGTAATAACCAAAAATTAGCAAAAATTGCCAAAAGTTTGACTTGCATGATTTATCTATAATTTTCCATCGCCAGGCGGTGCCTGTTTTGGGATATTTTTTTGCATAGGCATTTTGGGTGCACACAGAGAATTTTTAATATTTTAATATGGATTTTCAGCAGATATTAAGAGATACAAAATTGAAGATAAGGTTACAAATCATCATTAAAGATTTATTCAACACTCAATGGGAAAGAAAATTGAGAGATAAACTCAGAAGACCTTTCCCCATTCTTATTAAAAAGTTTTATGTTACCTACTCTGCTAAGATCCTTTTCTGCCAGTGTAGCTTTGGTACTGAGGCGGCCAAAAGTTGCCACACTCGCCATCTCCGATATGGCCAACTGTCGGACAAACATGGGGGAGACCTCGAACATTCAGGCCTCCAAATATCCAAGTATCCCGGCTCTGACGTCTGACGTCGGACAGTCTGGGCCATTTTTAATGCGCTTTCCAGCCAGTCTCGGGCTTTGGGTTTTGGCCTGGCTTTTGGCTTTGGCTTTGGTTTCTTGATCGTTTTCGGTTTCCTTTCCGCAGCTTAACACTTGCGGGTGTTGCGGCCTGCACAATTTCTGGCCGGCCGAACATGTAATCGTAGTAATAATAAAAATTTGCAAATGATTTCGTTACTCAATCTGCAATCTTATCCCCCTGGTCTACTTGCAGTCCTGGTTATGGCATCCCGGCTGGCCTCTGGCAACGTCCAATGGAGCGCTGGTGCTGCAGCTGAGCGACGCTGAGATCGCGCACGCACTTCGCCCGGCGGAGCTGTATCTCTGCATCAAATTGGGTAAGTGGGTCGACCGGGGACAGGGAGGGATCGGGTCTAGCCCTTCGTATGGCTATGACTATGATTAGCCAGGCGAAGGTATATAACCAGCAATCAAAATAATCGATCACTTACGGCCGTCTGGCCGGCATGATCAATTTAAATGAAACTAGAATGAGACTTTGTACAAGCCAGGGAAATAGTATTGCTACCAAGATTTATCTTCATACCAATTACTTAGCCGCGACTTTAATGATTTTATTCCAAAGAAAAAATGTAAAATATGAGTAGGGTAGAACATTTATATTTACTTCTTCAATCCTCTGGCTAAACTATATTATTTTCCCTCATTTACAGAAGCATCCGCGGACAGTGAAGCGGACTCCATTGCACGTCTCTATGCTGTTTGGCGCTCGTCCCGCAAGGAGGAGAACGTCCAGAGCCACTGCATCGATCACACAAATCCCCGGCAGCTACCACTGAGCGTGCTCCAGCTGGAAATGACCACGGCAGCGGCAGCCCTAATGGCAGCAGACAGCGGCGAACTGCCGCAGCTGCTGCAGAATCTGCTGGTGAGCGTGGAGCGGAGCATCGAGCGGGTGTCTCTCAACGAGCTGCATCTTCAGATGCATCCCCCCATCCCTGGAGAGGACCTATTAGACGAGGCCAACAATAATGGCTGCAGTCACAGCCAGAGCTTGGTGGGATCACCCAAGTGCGCGTTGCGGCGCAGCGACTTGATTACCAAAAACAAATTGTTCAACAGCCGGTACATGCTCCGGCGCCTGACCAATCGGCAGGATAGCATGAACTCCACCTCGTCGGGCAACAGCAACGTGAGCGACAGGAGCAGCAGCTCCAGCACAGGTTCCAGTGCCAGCGAGGAGCTTGAGACCAGCAGCAGTGAGGCCAAGAAGCGGAACAGCAATGGCAACGAGGCCAGTGGAGGAGTGTCCACCTCCCCGGCTCTACCTCTCTTCTGTCTGGGGAACTCATTTCCGCACATCGATAGCGACGAGGAGCCGAGCGACTGCGGCGGAGTGGAGAAGCACCACAGTCTGGGTAAGAAACGCAACGTATACGTAATACGGTATTACGCATGCGCCCCGTTAGCCAGTGGCTATGAACAATTACTCTGATATCGGACGCCATATTCATGCAATTTCAAAGCAGTGAGAAATACTTCGATTTAAAAAGTATTCTGCATTTTGACATGTTTTTAGAAAGCTTTTATAATGTCAAGGAAGATGGGAATAGCAAGATAGAATGTATACTTTTAAACATAAATTAAAACGAACTCTGGTGTATTTTCGCCCTTTTAAAATTCACTCAAAATTTTCCTCTGTGCAACTGCAACAGTTGCAACAGAGCGACCAGTTCGTGGCTCGCTTATCGCCGTTTCTGGGCGTGATTTGTCTTATTTGTTTTGGCTCCGTGGCCTGCATCGTATGCAAATCTGTGAGCCCGAACTATTCAATTAAACGCCCCGCAGCCAAAAGTCGAGCTAGCCCAAAGTGGAGTTAAATTTGCGATCGTTTCGAACGGCGCTTTGAAGTCCATCGACTTGGCGGTGTTTGGGGGCCTAATGGCATGCCTTGATAGCGTTCGATTTAAGCGCTAATTTGATATATTTTCTGTTCATAAATGCTGCCCGACATTTCAAATCAATTAATAGCCGCAGATTGAGCGGAGATAACAGCTCACGGCTGGAACTAGAGCTTATGCCCTGAATTCTAGCGAAAGTATGCAAGAGTGAAATTCGAGCAGAAACCATGCCATAAATGTGGCTCACTTTAGATACTATCTTAATTGTATTCGCTGACAAGCAAACGAAATATTTCCGGTTTTAGTTTCTTTTGGAACCTCACCCAATGTAATCTTTATTGCGCGTTTCTTTCTTTTTCGTTTATTACAATAAATGATATGCCAGAAAATCAGTCACATGACAACGCTATCCATTAAGTCTTAATCCATTCTCAATTAAGTTGGCCAGTCGCGGGAATTGCCACTTCTATCTGTGTACCCATTATTTCTTGAAAAATATTAAAAGCCGTTCTTTATTGGCGGCTGAAAATGCCCCTTCAAAATGCCAGAGAACGAGAAGGAGGAAGAGGAGGAGGAGGTCCGCCGGCAGCCGTGGTTTTAGCCATTAGCCATTAACATCGACGTCCCACGGCATCCGGCGAGACGCGGTTAGCCGCAAAATATCGTTGTCTCTGCGGCAGCGACAACGGTGCAAATGCCTTTTAATTTGTCAAAGCCTAAAATATGAAAATTAAATGAGAAACCAAAGCAGTGCTATGCGGAGCTCCACTGTGGCAACAGTGGTCATATATCACTGTCATAAATTTAGTTTTAGCCTGTGAATACTAATGCCATTGAGTTATTCAAATGGTGACTTCAAATAGTTCTTCTAAATTGCAAGTTTCCTCTGGAAATAAATGTTAAAGTATTTGTCTTTAGTCTGATTTTTAATTAAATTCGAATTAAAGGGTTTAAATTAATTCATTCATACCAGAGAATCAAATTGTACACTTTTCTTACCTTTTGTATATTTAAACTGAATGGTTACTATCTTAGAGTCAGTATAGTTCTTTCTATAAGATAGAAAACATTTGAAAACTTATAAAAAAAAAGACTAAAATCAGTTTTAAAAATATCTCTTTGTTAAAATTCCCGAATAAACTCCAATTTTTTTGGGGTTTTCCGCCATATCTTGCCACTGTTCCCTGGAATGCGTTCAACCGCGATCTGGGCTGGGTGTGGGTGCAATTTGCAAGCGGGCATAAATCAGCCGACAAGTGCGGGGGCTATTGTGGTCGGGCTATTGAATTACAATGCGGCGGGTCGCATTCGTTTTTGGCTCTCCGCCATCGAACGGCAGCGGCCCGGCAACAGGTGGCCGGAGTTCACTCCGATGGCTGCAGAATTTCCCGAGACGCTGAAATGTGTCGCATTTATCATGGAACGTATTTGTCGCATGCGAAAGTCCCCGGGCAGGCGGAAAATTAAATTTATGACGAACTCGTTTTCGGCGGGGCTTTCGGTTAGCGAAGCCAAGGCTTTGCTCCGGCCACGCCCCCTTACCAACCTAGAGAGCCGGTGTGGGCCGTGGGCTGTGAGCTGTGAGCTGCCGAACAGCTCGAAATTAATCAAGTGACATTATTATGCAAACGGCGCAGATCCTGGACCAGTTTTCAAGGTTCCGTCAAGCGTTTAAAATACAATTAACCCATATTTTTACCCTCCATATGGCTGGCTTTGTGTGTGAGAGTTTTCTCGCGGCTTTTCTGGTTGCCATGTACAGGTAAAGAAAAAATATGAAGGAAGCGTTTGTTTAAAGCAAAAGGGGATCCTATTTGAAATTATTTTGTATTACTAAAACTGAAGTTTAATAATAAGTTTAAGTTTAATAATAAACATTGGAAATAAATAGTATTTCTTATTGTTAATGGGGTTTTTCTCTATCTGCAGAAACTTGCGAGACGGAGCTACTGCCGCCCAGCTCGATTGGCGAGCTGCCCGAGAAACTGCTGACCAGCGGCGTCTACCTACCAGGTGAGCCTCCTCCGTGAGACCTAGGTGACAAACTTTCCATTTTCGCTGCGCCCCCCCAGTTCCGCCCGTCTAATTCTAGACTTTCACTGGACCGAAATCCGAATTTGCTTATAAATTGGAATCGCTTTGTAACGCCCCATTGGGCAATTTGCCTCCGGCAGCGTAGCCATTTGCCTGGCCCGATGCCGGCGAAAAGTTGTTGGGAAAATCATAAAGTTGGCGCTTTTCAATTAATATGCACACGCTTTTTCGCACATTATCATCGAAGTGGCCCGGGGCCACCCAGGGCGCAGCAATTGAGATCGTGTCGGAGTGCGATTTCCCACACCTCGACCAGATCTTTTTCATAACGCGTCGTCCTTAACGATCCCCAACTCTTTGCAGGCACACGCACCCTCCGAGGCGACCCACTTGTGAGCGTGGACGCGGCCTGTGTGGCGTCCGCCGGCCTCAATTGCTACGAGCTGGCCACGCTGCTCCTCTACTACAGCACAATCCCGGAGCGCAGGTGAGTGGGGGATCAGTGGATCAGTACACTGCAAACTGCTGAAATAACTAAGAATTTAAGTCAAACTGAGGGTTATAATCCAAGCCTCTATAGGCTTACGCCTTTTAAATGCCTCTAATGACTTTTAATCTGTATAAAAGTTACATTATAAATATGTAAGAAGAAATCTCCCAAGAAAAATCTCATTTTTTCGCTGTGCACATCTCAATTTCCATATCTGAATCAGAATTAGAATCAGCCCCATCGGTTTAGTGTCAAAGTAACGCATGGGAATGGGCTCAACGAGCAGCTGTGGGCAATCGCGAGGCAGAACCACGACCACGGCCAGAATCAGAATCAGAACCAGTACGAGTTCGAGTACGAGTCCCAGAATCAGCATCTGCATCCGAATCAGGCATTTCAATTTGTCTGGCAATAAGTTCATAGACTCGCAGCCCCGGTACCAGTCGTCGGCCCATCCATATTTACGAGCAGATATGCAAATGCGCCAGCCAACTCAGTCCAGTCAGCCAAATGGCGCTGGGAACGGAGCGGAGCTGCATTTAAGCCTTTAAGACGGTTGGTTCCCACTCCCCCGACTGCCTGCCCCGTTCTTGGCCGAATGCATGTCAGTCAATTTGCCACTTTGGCTAAAAGGAAACATGCAACAGTAACAACAACAACATCGAACAGCACTTGCATTGTGAGCCAAGAGAACTTTGCCTTAGAAAATAGAACAAAAGTCTGGGCTGAAAGTCGATAAACACTGTCCAGCAGGGTTGGCTATCTGCCCTAGATCTGCGAATGGTTGGGGGCCCTTCTAAAAAGTAAATACATAACCAGGGCAAATTTGGTAAACTCAATAAAAAAAAAAAAACAAAAAGAAGAAAGGGTTAAGTGCAAAGGGGATATATTAAGGATTTCCGATTAGATTGCAAGATAAACAAAAGGGCTCGTTGTGGTGACAAAGAGAATTGAGCGACTTAGATCTTAGATCCTAAATCCTTTATTATACTTTAAATTTCTTTAGGGAGGAAAGGTAATGAATACTTAGTTTGATATCAAATAGTAATGAAAGAAAGAATGGCTTAAATTATAAGAAATACTAAATAAATAAACAAAATGACTCAAGGCATATTTATGAAATGTACATGCAGAACTTTAGAAGGTTAACATTAAATAATATGCCTTGTAAGGTCTGGTTTATTGTTATTTATTTGTATTTATTATAATTTCATTTTTTTTTTTTACCCTTGTCGGGTTTTATGGTTTTGTGCTGAAGTTTCCATCGCAGTGAAGGAAGCGCCTCATGAAGTATACAGGATAAGTAAACATATTTTTAATCAGCTTCACCAGTCAAGTGAATTTAGCCATGTCCATATGTCCGTATGTCTTTATATCTGCCAGTTCGTCAATATCTAACATAGTAACTCCGTTTTAATTTTTTTATTATTTAACTTTTTATATTTATTATATTTTCCATCAACCCATATATGTACCATAGCTAGTGCTCCTTTTAGAAGGAAAAACTATTAATATGCCGTTTGAGAGTGCCTGTGCAAAAGAGCGTTAAAAATTTCTTAACGAGCTTCAATTTACGGGATCACGGCAAAGGTCATGAGAAAAGGCCGGGGGATATCCCCATAAGCCCCCCAAGAACGTAGTGTTCCATGCTGACGAGTGTAAATTAGAATTCCACTCAGGCAGGCTTTTTTATTTATATTTTTTCCTCTGCATTTTGCGGGGCTGGATTTTGCTGGCACGTCTTTCGGGGGGGCCAGTGTGCGGCTTCCCTTTGAGGAGCGAGCGAGAGGCGCTGACATAGATAGAGAGACAGAGAGGGGTAGCTGGCGATAACTGCAGGCAAATGAATGATTTTTTTCCAGACAGATTCGTGACACTTTAAAATTTATGATGTGAACTTTTATTTTCCTATAATGCCTGTTGCTGTTTCTGCAAAGGTTTCCATGAGCCAGCCACACGATTCCTGGAAATATCAGAAAAATCTGTGAAATCTAAATCGACATAAGAGAACACTCGTATCAGGCGGCCACTTAGAGTTGCCAGTGCGATTCCCGTTCCAGTTTCAAAGACTCAACTCCAGCTCCATCTCCATCTCCAACTCCATCTCCATCTCCAACTCCAGCTTCAACTCCATCTCCATCTCTATCTCCAGCTGCATGTTGATGTTAATTGCTTCAATGCCAATTGGTAAAACGCGGCCAAATCGTGTAGAAAACTCTTTGACAAACATTTGCACAGATTTCTGCACTTGGAAAAAAGAATTACCATTCTTAGCTTATAATCTTAGCTTAAGAACTTAAAGGAAACAGATTACAGTGCACGGAATCCAACCTGGGACCTCTTAGCCTTTGAAAACATTAATCAAAAGAAGAAAATTACTAAGCAAACATAGGTTTATGGTTATTATTGGTTATTTATGGGATGGTACCATATTTTTTCAAATAAAAGTAATATTTTCTATATCAAATAAATTTCGAAGAGTCCTTAAAGTTCCAATTAATATTTTTTCGAATATTTTCGATCACATTTGAATTATTGCGTTCTCCTGTTTTCCAAGTGTGTCCGCAGTGGCAGTTGCGCTGAAAAGCGAACCGAATAAAAACTGGCACATCTGCTGCCGCCTCATCATCATCAGCATCTCCACTCATCCCATCCCATCCCGTCCCATCGCATGGCATCCAGTCTTTGGATCTTTCTGACCTGACTCATGACGAGTTGGAGCTCCGAGACTTGACATTATTTGCGTTTGTTTGCCGACATGTGTAAGGTATTCATTAGCTGCCTGTCCAATTCCGAATGTCAGCCAGATGGACAGCAAATATTAGATGTTGGCTGAAGATGGGGATATGGATGTGGCTGTGGAAGTGGATGTTTGGTCTCCGCACAGTTTTCACCACTGCGGCAGTGTCAACATGGCCACTTGGCTTATCCGGAGCTTACATCATTTGTCTGGGCCAGAGGTCTGACCTCGACAACGACTCCAACTCCGACTCCGAGTGCGACTCCCAAACACAGGGTCCAAGTCGCAGCTCCGATGCCAATCCACAACTCCCTCCTCCATCGTGTGTGTGTGACAGCTTGCAATTAAATTTGTTTTTATGGACAGAGTTTGGCGGGCACTGCACTTCTCGGAATCTTCGGCTTCGCAAGGTACGGGGACTACGAACTACGACTGCGACTGCGACTACGGCAACTACGGGCTCCAGTATAAATATGCATGCCCGCGCATAATACGGATATAAAAGAAAAGCTCGGGTTACACACGCTTGACCTGGCCTATGGTTGTGCTCATATTTTAATGCGTCTTGCCCTACAAAATCGACCAAATCGGAGAGAGCATGCGCGGCTGTTCCCAAAACCGAAATGCATTTGAAAATCAGATCAGCAAAGGTAGTTACTAAGGGAAAGGGTTATTAGCTGAGCTCTTGGGAACTTTAAGTATTTTATTGTAGCTTTTATTACTGCCATATATTATCTGTTTGACTATAATGCCTTCAGAGAACTAGGACTACAATTGTATTAGATTATTTTTTACACAAACCTTAAACCAAGCTTGACTTTAACTAAAAAGTAAATAAATAAGTTGTTAGCAAAAAAGAGCCATGTTCAGTCTGGCATCCTACTGAGAACTTTTAGAGTATTGTAAAGCTAATTAATACAAGATATTATTTGTTTCTAATACCTTAAAATTTGTATTGTATTGTATTAAAGGTCCTTTCCAATCCGTCCAATCTGTAGCTTTACTTTGACAAATAAATAAATAAGTAATTTCCTAAGAAGAGACAGGCTCTGTTTAGAAGCCTTTGCCAAATTTGAAGAACTTATCTTGACTTATCATAAAGTTTAATATTTTTTAATGTATCTTCACTAAAATTTTTGAAAGAAGTAAACCTTTAATTGTTTACCCTTTAAATTTATTTTCTATGACACAGTAAGTTCCCTTGACAGTAAGTTCCCTCGGCTTAAATTATAAGAAATACTAAATAAATAAACAAAATGACTCAAGGCACATTTATAAAATGTACATGCAGAACTTTAGAGGGTTAACATTAAATAATATGCCTTGTAAGGTCTGGTTTATTGTTATTTATTTGTATTTAATATAATTTCATTCTTTTTTACCCTTGCCGTGTATTATGGTTTTGTGCTGAAGTTTCCATCGCAGTGAAGGAAGCGCCTCATGAAGTATACAGGATAGGTAAACATATTTTTAACCAGCTTCACCAGTCAAGTCAATTTAGCCATGTCCATATGTCTTTATATCTGCCAGTTCGTCAATATCTAACCTAGTAACTCCGTTTTTATATTTTTATTATTTAACTTAGTTAGAGTATTCCCACTTTGAAGTGGCTAAATTACAGCAGAGCTGCTGTCGGCTGGCTCATTTGAGCGTGTATATAGGCTGCTTTGAAATTGAAATGCCAGGCGCTCTTTATAGCCGCACTGTGCGGCATCATTAAGCCGCGCTTGCAACCCGGCGGCTGGGCAAACACGCCACATCAGCGGATCTCCCGGCCCCGTGAGCATTGCGTGCAATTTGCAACTGCAACTGCAACTGCAGCTTAAACTGCGACGGCAGCGGGAGTGGGAGTGGGTGGACTTGCGCCTCCGACTGCCAATTGCCATGTGAGAACCTACCTGGCCCCGGCATGCGTTTACAGTTAGCCAGCGGAGCAGAGCAGGCTGAAAAGAATTTCAGACTCGAGCTAAGCAAACTTCGGGCTAAGTGTTAAGACACGGCTCTTGGCTTCTGGCGTAGTGCCCGCAGAGCCCCGCAGAGCGGCAGCTGCCATTAGCAGCAATTTTCAATTTTTATTTACGCTGATTAAAAGTGGCTACCAACTTGTCATAGTTACGTGATTTTGCGAAAGGTAAAGTGCTTCATCTGGCCCAAGTCCAAGTGAGAGCCAAGTGCAGAGGCCGCTTATTGCCAATTAAGCCGAACTCGTTTTGGGCGTAGCCCAGAGTCGGTGTGTTCTGCTCGCTCTTTGGAGCCGATCCCAAACAGACACCACCACCCAATCCGCCCAGGCCCGGCGCATGGAGCTGGAAGCCCACATACGAACCAGTTCACCTGGAAGCCCGAGAATCGGCTTCGAATGGGAGCGATTATTGCCAAGGTGGATTCAGCCAAGGCGGGAAATGCAGCGGCAGATTATGGTGATTTATTGAATAATCATAGCCTTCATTGCCGTTTACAATTCTAATTAGGTGTGGGGCCTTGGCTAGTTGCAACAGATACATTGGGTACTCAGATGAAAGACACATGGGAGTTGCACAAAAAACTTCTCATTCAACTAACGATGACTTGATCGCATTGCAAAAAGTAATATGTAGTTAAAGTCTTTATATAACAGGGTATATGTAATTATGTCAGAAGAGGGTCTCCTACTTAAGGAGTTTATGTATAGTTTTTCTAGTAAATTGCTGCATATACTCTTTAAGGAAATATTCTATAAAATATCTTTACGAACTAGTTCCCCAATCGAAAGGCTTTGCCCAACTCCGATCGACGAGAGGCAAACACTTTTGATGTTATTTATACGACTTGACCGTGCACTTCTCGGACCGCCACTCATTGCTTGTTTCAATTGCTCTTGCAGCTCCATCACCGGCAGCTCTAGCTCCTGTCCCCGTGCCACACCGGCAACACCCGGAACGACGCCAACAATCAATGGCCATAAAAGCGCGGAGCAACTGCAGCAGCTCCAGCAGCAGCAGCAGCAACAACCCGCCCAGCAGACATTTACCATTTTAATTGCCATCGAGAAGTCTCAACATTTATGCGTAATCGACTTAATTTGCCAAAGTCTCAGACTCTTAGCCAAGCAAATTGGCAATTGTGAAATTTTGGCCATTTGCAGCGAACCAAGTCTGCTGCAATTGTGCAATGAGCAGCAGCAACAGAAGCAGCAGAACAATAACAGTGATCACCAGGTGAGTCAAGGGATTAAAGTTTATATCGCCTGACCTTTCAGATTGCGCAATTCGGCACAGAGAGAAAATATAAGTCCTTTTGTCCTGCAAATGTCCTGAAAATGGCACTAAATTTGGTACCTTGAAAACTAAATTGCATACTTTTAGCCACCTTTCTCATGTTTTTTAAATCCCTAGTGATTTTTGCAGTACACATATATATGAAGATATTTATTTTTCAATGAAAATACTGAGCAGGATCAAGTATAAATGCGTACACTTATCAAATGCCGAGTAATATTTAAATAAAAATTAAATAAAGTAATAAAAGAACATCTTATTTAATTATTAGGAAAAGTAATCGATTAATTATTACATTTGTTCTATTTGAGTTTTACATTATTTGCCTGCACAATTTTGGCACTAACTTATAAAAATAAGAATTAATATCTGTAAAGTAAAGTTTCCAAAAACCCGATTAAATAAATACCTAATATTATTTCTCTGTGTGGAAGTCAGAGGGCGGGATCGAAAGGCCAGGCAACGGGCTAACGCCCCAGCCCGAGTCTGATCCCCAGCCAATTAACCTGGCCGACATGACCGGCTGGGCAAACAGAACCTGGCCACTAATGACATCGAGTCCGCTCTTTTGCTCTGACTCTGACCCCAAACAGGAGCCGTCACCGTCGTCGTCGTCGCATTTGGTTAAATTCATTAGCGTGGACCAAGTCACGACAAGTGTTGCGCCATCGCAGCTCCCCGCTGCCGGCCTACTGCCCTCCGTACCCGCCCTCGCGGCGCTCCACGGCTGCGGGCAGCGGCATCACGACGTGGCCAAGTGGCGCGAGTTCTTCGCCCAGCTGGAGGCCTTTCAGCGGCAGTGCTCCCTGGCCGGCAGCAGGCTGGTGACGGCCCTCAGCGACATACGCGCCGCCGATCTTCAGGGATTGCCCACGCGCCGCCAGCTCTACGGCCAGCATCGGGCTCTCAGTCGTGCGCTGATGGACTCGCAGTTGCACAGCCTCCGCAAGATGGGCGCCGGCCAGTTGGCCCGGCTGCAGGAGCTGGCAAGGGGCATCACCTCTGCTCCAGCACCCGCTACCTTGCCTTCATCTGGCCAAAGGATGAGCACATCTCAGCCTCCGTCCCCGACTGCCTCGCCCTCCGTTAGCGCATCCCTCAATGCGGATGCCGCCTGCAAGCTACGCAAGGTGACTCTCCTCTTCAACGAAGTGGATCGCGCCGCCCAGCGACTGGAGCAGCTGACAGAGCAGCGAAGGGAGCGACTCCGACAGCTGACCAGGCAACGAGCCCTTGAGGATGAGATCAATGAGGTGAGTAAATATAGTCTTTATCATTGAAAGTTTCATATATTTTGTAACATTTTTCAACGTCGAACCAAAATTCTTGCAAGGCATTTCCTCTTTTCTAAATGAGACCTGTCCTAGCCACAAGTAATCACTCTTTATTCCCTCTCGAACATACCTTTGGATGGCAGGCAATGTTCCCTAGGTTCGCCGAACGATTTACAATATCCATAAAATCGGTTTCTCCCAGCAACTTTGTAGCCTCGAAGATTTAATGAGCTGGGGACTAGGATTAGCTTTTGCTTTTGCTGACAGGAAATGCGGCAGGCAGAGCGAAATGCGAGTCCGAATCCGAATCCGAGTCCGAATGCCGAATGTATCTGGCAGATATCACCTGACATTGTTAATTGAATATGCATTGCATTTAATGCCTGGCTTTATTAATTTATTACGCACATCCGCTTAGTGTTGGCTCCTCGGGCCGCTTTCGCATTAGTTGCTGGGACGGGGACTGGAAATGGAAATTGGGATTCAGGTGGAGATTGAGAGATGATGCGGCCAGTCAGCGGGCAAATGGAGCCGTTAGATAAGTCAGCTTGGATGTGGCAGTCATGAGAAGCATCTGCCGCACAATCGCTGTGCTGTCGCTGCCACTTCCTGGCCTGGGCTTAATTGACTCGTTAATGAGTTTTGGCCGCAGAAAGGGATCCCTATCCCCACGGCTGACTACCGTGCGCGCCATGCGCATAATTGCCGATGCACGCACCCACAACTCGTCTTCGTGGATCGCATGGCATGGCGCATATGGCGTATATATCTTCTCTGGACGATCTCGCTTAATCAGCGACAGTGACAGTTGCTGCAACGCCCAGATGGGCTACTCCTTCGGAGTCGGAGTGGTTGGCCCGGCTAATGCAATTCCACTGATTAATCGCAATCATTTGTTGCGGGATTAGCTGCAGTTTACATATTCGTCATACTTTCGCGCCACTATTAACTTTGGCCATTATTATTATGATTGTTGATGCTGCCGCTTGATTTTGCTGCTGCCGCCGGTTAACAAAAGTATGTCAAATTGCAAATACACGACACGCAGCTACTGCACTTGAAACAAAAATGCCCAATTAAAGTCGAGAGCTTCAACATAAATAATAACAATAAATTATTTCGAAATAATCAAATCGTTAACTCGGTAGGAATTTGAAAAAACCAATTAAATTGAGTGTCTGAAAGAAGAAATAAAGTAAAAAGCTGATAAATATCTTAATGGTTTTATGCACAATTTTTATTGTGAAATTAAATTTTGGTTAATATATAACAGAGAAAATAGCAAATATTTTGTTTTATATTGCAAAAAACAAAGCTATGATTTAGAAAATTTATATTTAACTCTGATCAAGGCTTTCCTAAGCCACAAACTACTTTAAATACTTCACTCGATAGTTGTTTACACTTAGTGTCGGTAGAGAAATTAGTTCACTCGCTATTCAGGGCTGCTATATATTTTCTATATGTTATGTAACTTAAGCAAATAAACAAACAAAACCTAAATTAATCAACAGTAAATTGATCATAATTTATGAGCTGATTATATTTTTTCTGTGTACGCCACACACCGTATAAGGCCCAAGGCCCGATTGAATCCCCCTGCCAGAGATGTATAGATAGCTGTGCGGAATCCTCAATTTCATTTAATAATTTGCGGAAATTGGCATTTAAAAATTTGCCGAGCCTTGTTAGCGTTTCTTATGTACGAGTGAGTACGCTTCATATGTGGCGTCTTGGCCTTTTTCACACGCTCCCGCGCACTCCGCTCCGCTTGAGAAATGTGCGGCCATTTATCTGACTTGATTTTTGAGCAAAAATTGAATTTTAATTGCCAACGAAAAGTTAATGAGAAAAGTGAAAGCAAGGTTAAAGAAATTAAATGCAATCTTTATTCCTCTCTCTCTCTCCCCGGCTGCTGACTGTTTATTTGTTTTTGTGTGTGATTTTTCAATCGATTTGTCGGCTGTTTGGGGCGCCCATTGATTCGCACTCGAATTCGATACGATTCGTTGACTCTGCTCATTTCATTTCATTTGATTTGATTTCATTCGGTTTCATTCATTTCCATTTCAAAAGTAGTTCACCGATAAGCGGCAGCCTGTCCATTCAGCCTGTCTTAATGTCTATCTGAGAGACCGACTGTCTGGTTGTCTGTGTGTCGGTGTGTCTGGCTGTCTGGCTGTCTGGCTGTCTGAGTGTCCCGCTTGTCATATCGCGATCGGCGCAAAAATCATACTAAGAGATACTTACGAGTATTTAACACCAACACGCTTTCAATTAAAAAAGCGTTGACAGCTACCAATTTTGTGCAGATCGTTGTTGGCTTTTGTCTTTGCCCCTCGCCTCCTCTCTGGGAATACCCTATCGAAGCGTTTGAGTTAAGCCGAAGATTGTGTTAGGTTTGGTCTTAATTTGCAGTGATTTTTTATTGTGTTTTGAAATACTTAATTTTTAGGGGAATCTGAACAATAAAGAAAGATTTGAAGACTAGTAAAAACAATGCAACAAGAATACTTGTTTTAACTTTAACTTTTAACTTTATATAATAAATGAAGATGGTTCTAAATTTGTCAGAAGACAAGTATTAGAGATTGTTTGTGTGTTTTTTACCGCGAAATAAACTACAATTTATTCAATCTGAATTTTAAAATCTATACATTGGTTTTTCTAAAATTAAGCCAACTTGTTTATTTCAAAATATTACTTGATTTTGCTTCACACTCTACGTAGGACTTAATTTCAGCCACAATTCTCTGTCAGCAGTCACACATGTTTATCATTAGGTAACATTTATATTTAGAAAATACATTAATAAATCAAGATTTTGGGTTTATAAATGTTTTTGAGGAAATGTTTACGTTTTACAAAAATGCAAGATAAATTTAGACTTCATATATATGACAAAATAATAGCAAGCATACAAAATAAATTCCTTTGATATAATAATTATCTGCAAAAGGTATTTAACCTATTTAAATAAATCAAATAACATCATAAAATATCGATAAAGATTTTAAGGTATTTCGAAGCGTGGGAAACATGAAATCCGTGGAGTTCAGAGCCCTTTGCCAGTAAGTATATTAGCATACTTCTGGGTAGTCTCGCCTTATCAGAGCAGCGCAGATCTTGAAGATCTATGGATAGCGTATACGCGACTGGCTGTGCCAATGGATCTTGCAGTCATCGTGTTTCTTTTTAATTAAATATATTATCTGCGATGCCAAAACAAGCCGAAACACACAAAACTGGACCAAGACAGCGTCTCCAGCCGGCCGGCTAACTAATGTCGCTGTCGTCCATTAGGCGCGCGCATTCAAACAAGGTGCGAAAAAAGATGCCGCCGCGCTTGATGTTGCTGCTGCTGCTGCTGCGGCTGCTGTTGGTGCAACTGTTACTGCTGCTGCTGCTGGTGCTGCTGCGGTGTCGCCATTTTGCTGGCCACCACAGCCACTGCAATGATGATGATGATGACGACGACGACGACATTATGATGCGATATGCGATATTGTATCTAAATTGTTGATCGGCTGCATTAACTGGGAGCTGGCTCTGGGATTGGGATCCCCGGCTCGAGATGAAGGTGGATTGCTCCACAAATATGGCCACGAGTGTGGCAGCCATGGGTGTTGTGTTGGCCGGCGGTGAAAGAGTTAAATGCAGCTGCGGCGACAGATAAATAAACATTGCTGACGGTGAAATTGGATTTGCTTAGCGCGCTTTCTTTGAGACAAATGCTGGGGCTCCTTTTTATTTGTTGTTTATTATTTGTTGTTTGCTTTTGCTTTTGCACAAATTAATTTGCGCGATGTCGGCGGCTTTGTGCAATGAAAACTATGTTTAATTGTTTCGCGCCTTGAATTGCAATTGCCATAAGGAGCATCTGTGTCGCGGAAGCCTTGTCGCCCGTTTGGCTCTTTGGCCAGCTTATTTATGGCCCCTGACATTTGAACCGTCTGTCTTTGGGCCAGGAATGCGGTGGCAGTGCCCCTGCCGCTGCCACTGCTCCTACTCCTGCTCCTTTCTACCACTTTTTGGCTTGCATAACCCCAAAGTTTTCGGTGGAAGAAGACCGCAGCTGCTGTCGGCCAAGAACTGGCTGCTGCATAGAATTCGGTCAGGCGAGAGCCATGAAAAATGAAGGCTTATTTACTGCCGACATACCGAGTTAAACCCCTCGAACTGGGCACTGAGAACTGGGAACCTGCAACCTGGAACCCCGGGACCCCATCTCCACAGTGGCATTAATAATAACTGCATGTATTAGCCCTGGCGGGCATAATAACGTTTTTTTTTTTTTCGTTCCTTCCACCCAATAGAGATGGACGCCCAGCGTGTGTGCTTAAGTTTATTTCAACTCTGATTGCGTGGGCTCGGGTTATTCAGTTATTCTGAATTTCAAAGCGGAACTGTCTCGGGAAAATTTCTCCATTTGAACCTGGTTTTAAGACCCCATTACATAAAAGAAACATTAATTTCCTGCAACCGTTGTTGCTACTGGTTGGTGAAACGAGTTCACATTCAGGAAAATAAGATTACCCTTAATTGCAATTAGTCGGCGGAAAATTAGTTTTTGATTTCGGGTTTTCCGTTACAAAGTCGACAGATTTATCTGTCTCTCAATTGCTTAGCCAACCGTCGATTAGCAGTTGACATTTCGGATAAATGCTAACCAGAAACCAAGAATTGGGAATAAGCTAATAAGCTAAGCACTTTGCCAGATTGACAAATCTTGAGTGGACCACAAAATAACTAGACAAACAAGAAGCTGAATGGGATTATAAGGATTTTAATTTAGCGGGGGTTTGCACTTAGCAAAGACATTTTCGATGTAAACCCAAATTATTTATTTATATATTTATCCAACTTCTAAGTAGTTTGTTATGTCTACATTCTGCTATAATGTTTACTAACTACTTTATAAAATGTGGTCTTCAGTTTTTTAAGGTATCCCGTTTCTTGTTGAGAATCATGACGTCAAGTACATACAGATCATGCCCCTATTATTTTTATATACAAACAAATAGGTTGAAATTAGGTACCAAAGATAGAAGCACTCTGAACTTATTGTATACAATGCAACAAGGTATTCCCAAAGTATTCAATATTTACAAAAATAATTAACTTATCAGCCCAGTTCTTATTGTGATAATGGTATATGGCTTAGGAGTGCCTAACAACCATAATATCGAAAGCTACCATTTCCGTGAGGACTCGTGCGTGCCTCCTGGGATGTGGCACTCGTGTCCGCTGTCATCTCCGCTCCAAGGAAAGAGCTCCCAAGATACGAGTTCGGACATACTCGTGCGAGTGCTTGGATGAAATGAACACATGCTTGCCGCAAGTGCCGCCAATCGCAACCGGTTGAGATTGTTGCATGCAAATGCTCCACGCGAACAAACAATGCAGCTATAGTTACTGCTCCTCCCGATACCCCAGCTCATGAAGCTCCAGCTGGGGCAACTCCTCCATGTTCCCATGTTGGCTGTGTCATCAAAACGGACGTTAATCATACGCTTAGCCAGGCAGCCATCGCCGATGGCCATCGTCGCTTGGCCAGAATGTCCAGGTTATTGAATTAACACCGGGATATGGGGTCTGGGTCCTGCTCTTGCACTTGCACTTGGTCTCGGACTCGGGCTCGGTTTTGGTCTTGGTCTTCGACTTGGACTCAGACTCGGACATGTCGGGCAGACAGAGTGTATAGTAATTGTTGTCGCCAGCGCTCTTGGCCTGTCATGTCAAAACGTAACTGTCACATTGGGTTTGACATGTTTTTTAACACTAATTTTACACGCATTTTTAGAAATCGTCAACTTCATCAACAGCTGTCATCATTTTTTGAGCGTCGTCACGTCCGCTCCTCGCCGGTTGTATCTCGGGAGTTGGACAGTGTCGTTGTCGCCGTCGCCGTCGCCTGATCGCCGATAAGCTGCCACGCCCCGCGTCCCATGTCCCGCCCCTTTTTTAAGATGCACTTGCTGTGCCAAAGCCAAAGCTGCTTTTTTCACCAGCCAACACCAAGAGCTGCAGCGCTGCAACGCGGTTGCATGCAATATTGTCACCACATTAACGTCTCTCGGCCTTTTGTGGCCACAATTTATGACTCTGTGCGTGTCGCAGCTTGGAGCTGGGCCATGGGATTGGATTGTTGTAGTGTGTGGATTGGCCGGGATGGGATTGGGTCGGCTTGGCTGGTTTGGAAAGTGAAAAATAAGTAAAATTGTAATCGCCTTTGGCCGTAAAATAGTTAAACGAAATTGCTTTATTACATTCGGGGCGGCAACGAATGCAGTCAGCCATGCGTGCCTCGCCTCGCGTTTTCCACTCATAAACCCCTTACTGGCCCAGTGGGGTATCGAATATGGGTATGTGGGCCCAAAGGGATTATGGACTCGGTTGGGAGGGCAATAAAAACTCGAAATAAATCACATTTGTCGCGGCTGAAATTAGTGCAGAGAAAGAAAAGCAAGTATCTTACAAATAATTATAAAATTGATACAACAAATAAGTACAATTTATTGCTAGCAACAAAATAGCTTTGTTTAATGAACTTTTTAAGAGCATGCAATAAATTCTACTGAATCGGATGTTAACTACTGTATTTGTCGAATTTACTTAGTTATTTAGTAAATAATTTATTTCATTATAATTTCCCGGTGTACTTAAGAAAAATGGAAGTTCCAATTGGTTTATCCCCGTCCATTAATGGTCGGCTTTCGTGTTTAATGTCTCACTTGGCGCACTCGCATTCCGCTTCCAATTCCTCTGATCTCTCGTCCGGTTATCGCCGCTATAATTTCTAACACGCTGCCATAAATTCAAATGCAAAACAGCTCCGGGGACATGGGGAAAAAGGAACAGAAATACTTAAAAGCCAGAGATAAGCCGGCAGCGATATGCTTGAGAAACCGAAGACACAACGCCATCAACAAGCGAACACAGAGAGCAAATTAGCCAACAAGAAATGAGACAGCCAAATGGCAACAGCATATCATTTAGGAGGTACTTCATATAAATTACCCAATACCAGAAATAGAAGCAGAATACCAAACTCCACCAGCCAGCCAGCTGGACAAATTAAGCAAAAACTAAAACGATACCGAATTGTAAATGTTCTCAGAACTGTAATTAATACGATACATTCTATGGGTTTAATGTTTTATTAACAATAATTAATAAACATGGGTATTAAGCGTGCCTTGAACCTAATAGGATATGATTACTGTGCTTCCTAAGAATTTACACAAAATATATATGAAGCTTAGGCTAGAGCTAATATTTGTAAAATTCGGAAATAAGAGCTGGCAGAAAACACATGATGGAGATTACTCTAATTATCTTCATGGAAACAGAAAAACGGAAATGATGACCCAGGGAATTCTTCGATAGGAAACCATAAGTTCCGATGATAGACTCAACTGGGGCTCTGCAGAGCGAATCGATAAGCTATGAGCACGATATATGAACACATGGTGACTTTGGTCTGCAGTAATGAGCCATAACATAACAAAATGTAATTGTATTTCAAGTACGCGGACAAATTCGAGTTACCCCGTCGAAGGGTACATAAAATGCCAATATGTAGTTGTTGGTGTCTATGATAGCAACTACAAGAACAACGGCTACATTGGCGACAACTTTGTAAAGTGTCAAAATAAATTCGATATTGTGGCTTAAAAAATGTTTATGGCCGTGAGATAAATGCGCGACATTTGTGTAAATTACACGACAGCAGCCGCAGAGGGAGCTAGGAGCTAGGAGCTGGGAGTTGGAAGCTGGGAGCTGGAGTGGCCACCACTGGAAGCCACGCATGCTCACAACTAGCCGCAGTTGCTGTTGCTGTTGTAGGTGTTGCATGTGTTTTATGGCGCATGCGATCAACTTGTAAGAGTGTCACGTTAAATTTGCGTTTTATGTCAGGCGGCATCCGCCTAGAAGGCAGCAGCTCTGGCAGCAGCTCCTCCGCTTCCCGATCACTCCGACTCAGAGTGCAGTCAACCCGAATGCGGTGGTCTTATCAGTTGCAAAGCGAATAGCTCCACATCCGCCGTAGATGGACGCGGGCTTATCGGGAGAAGCCTCCGCAGAAGCAGAAGCAACTTCAGTCACCGATGACATTTGCCTATTTACTTAGTTGCACAGGGAAAAAAAAGAGCATTTTATTATTTCAACTCCACTAAAAAGTATTTTTTGTAAAGAAAATATTACCAATTTTTGAGTTAGAAGTACAAGTAAGACTTTAACTAAAAGAACGATTATTGAAAGACTTTAGAAGTCGCATGTTATAGTAAAAGATATCTCAGTGGTAATTACATATATTTTTTGGCCTAATTTCTGCCGACTATTTGATCAAAATAACACTTAGTTCTAGCAACAATTTATTAATTAGTACAAGTGAAAAGATAAGTTACTCTATTATTTTTCCCTCTACAACTTCAGTTTCCAAAGGTTAATCCTGTCGCATAAACAAATCGGCAGCCTAAACCTTTAAGTAACAGTAATTGAATACTACATTTAATGCTGAATCAACCAATTTTATAAACAAAGGGATAATTGCGAAATCTTTCCGTCTTTGATCTTTATTTTTTCTGTGCAAGCAAAGGCAAGACTGCACTCCGTCGATATTGGCGACATCGTCATCGGATTGTCGTGGGTGCCGGGCTCCCTGTCTAACCCATTTTTTTGTTGTTCTTTCTTTTTTTTTTTTTGTTTCTCGCCTTTTGTTTACATTTGCTAATTGTTTTGATTTTATTGGATTTCATTGAGTGCCGCCTGCCAGCGACGACGGCTGAAAACCAAAATAAAATTGAAAATGCCTCATTATACATATATATAAACCTCTTTATATATGTACTGCTGGTACATAGACGTGGCTCGGCTGCCTCGGCTTTTCCGCTTCCAGTCGTTATTCTGAGCTGCCTGTGGCATGTTGCTGCAGTTTCTGTCGAGTCTGGTGGACCTCGTTGCCAGCAGTCGCGCCATGATCCCCGCCGTCCTCGGGCTAAAAGCGGAGAGCCCGGCTCTGAGCGCCGCGGCCGGCGACTTGGCATCCGAAATAGCCATCTATGTGAGTCAGTCGGCGGGGGAGAGTGCAATCGGGCAATCGGATCGAGTTATCGGCGGCTATTAATAGTTCACAGTTCATTGATCAGACCACGTCTTATCACCATCGAGTTAGCAGTGAAAATCGACTTGAGGCCGACTCTTACTAAGTCAATTAATTAATTTATGGCCCGCCTGTGCGGGGCAATCGTTGAGAAACAATCTACCGAATCAGCCCCCTGCCCCAGCCTCATAGAGCCAAAAAGGCCAAACCTCCGATCGATCGGTTTCCAATGTAAACAATTTGTGCAAGCCGGCTCTCCATCTTCGAGATACAGGGTGTCGCAAGTCCCATAGAGTATCTGTCTCCACATCCCACCATTCAGATCCATCAAATCTAGAGTGCTTGTGACCCAATCAGATCCATTAAGTAGAGTATTCAACCCAAATTGTTTTGACAAGCTTTGTTTAATGACATCATCGATCTGTGCATGATGTTCTGTTTTATTCGATTGAAAATTGTTGAGGCACTAAATAGAGTAATTCAAGGTCCCATTTCAATGTCCGGCGTAATTAGCTTAGATCTGGGGTGTTTGCAGCACAAGTGTTTATTTATAATTGTGTGATTTAAGGGAAATCTTTTGTTTAATGTGAGTAAGGTCTATGATTCAATTGGGAATAATTAAATGTGAACTGAGTCAAACTTTCCTTAAAAGTTGCGTCAACCATAGGAGTTGCGTACACTTTTTTCCGACACTTAAACCT
The DNA here is from genome assembly GCA_008042475.1 of Drosophila kanapiae. Classification (NCBI taxonomy): domain Eukaryota; kingdom Metazoa; phylum Arthropoda; class Insecta; order Diptera; family Drosophilidae; genus Drosophila; species Drosophila kanapiae. The sequence continues at coordinate 149,895 of VNJM01002151.1, forward strand.
ATTAATAATAGTAGTTTACTTAGCTCTATTAAAGGACTATATTAGAAAGCTTTAACTTAAAACTATGACTTCCTATAAATCTATTGAAAATCTTAAATATATTATGAAAACTACAGGCATTCATTAACCTGAGTATCTCTATTCACCAAAGTATCTTAATGATACTCACGCATACTGCGCTCACCACTCAATGCAATTATCAATCCGCCATGCTCAATCCAATGGGCAAAAGCTCTTAGCTTCGAAATTAGATTAATTAAAGAACGAAATCAATTAAGAAATGAAGCCTATTGCCTCACCCTGTACATGGCTCAGATGTTGTATATATAAGTGTATATACCACAACGCCAAAACCCGTGCCTGCCATATCTGATGAGCATGAAGAGTCAGCGTCTCTGACAGCCGATTGTGCTGCGTCTGTGAAACTGGAGCAGCTGTTTAGAGCCCCTGCTCCATTTCCCCTCCAAGCTGCCGCCAAAACTCCCACTCCGCAGCCCCTTGGGAGTGTATTTTCATTCATTGGGTGGGATGCAGACGTGGACATGCCCCAGAAGAGCTACGGGGCCACTATCTCGAGGCTACAGATCCGGCACTGGCAGAAAAAAGGATCTTCTCCCAAGCTTAGATTGTTTTTATGATGTATTATACAATTAGGAAGGATCTCTAGGATGTGCATGGTTAATGTGATATCTGTTTTAATAATATTTCATTCTTTCATTTCATTTAAAATGCACAAAAAAATGGCTTAATTTCCAACAGTGCATTGCTCTAATAGAGTCGAGGCAGAACCCAAAAACGGAAAGTGAATGCGCGGTGCACGCGTTTCGATCTGGGAATTGGGAGTTACAAGTCCATGGCTGGGTGCTTTCTGGGATGGGATGGGATGGTATGGTATGGGGGAGCTGGTTAGCTCGGTTCCGTGGCATCGTCATCATCATTATCATCATCATCGAAGTCGTCGGTCGATTGTATCAATTCAATTGGACGCAGCAGGTGATTAAAAATTGGTTAGAGCCACAAAATTATCAATGTGAGATCGATGATTGCCCCGTGGCTGTTGTTTCTTTCCTCCATCCATGGCTACCTGTGTGTGGTTGTCTCTTTTTTATATTGTGGTTTCCAATACCTTCGGGAAGCTGGCTTGGAGCCAAAATACCCATAGTTGAGTCGTTTTATTTGATTTGTGTTCGATTGGATTTTAATTTGTAAAGTGGAGGCTAATTAGAGCGTCGATCATTTCTATGAGTTTCACTTTTCAGCGCTTGGGTTTGGGAATTGGGACTTGGAAATGGGGTGGAGCTGGATATGGAGATGGATGGCCATGGGGAACCTTGGCCTCGCGTGGGCTTGTTTACATCCAGTTCAGCTTAAGGTATCCCACTGATATTTACCACGACGTCCTACTTTTTAAGGTCACCTCTTGGCTGGGCAGCGATGGAGCGGATAATCTACAGAAGTTTTCACAGCTGCAATGGGACAACGAGTCGCAACTGAGGAGCCAAGAGCAGGAGTTTGAAAAATACTACTTTATAGCGATGGTGAGTAAAGATATATATACCCTAAATGGGATATAACCATAAAATCTCATTATAACGGCTGAAAATCTGATCTATACCCATTTAATTATCTTTAACGCCACAGAAACATTTGGCCAAGGGACGCGATCTGCATGCCGCTGCCCTCAAGGTGTCCGTTTTGAACGAGAGCGCCAACAACCTGAAGACCGCCTTGGATCAGTTTGCCCAGAAACTGGAGCTGGCCCACGAGCGCTACGAGGCGGCCGCCCGTCTGCTTCACCTGCTCACCCAACACCAGCGGGAGACCGCTGCCCGCGAAGAGCTGCAGCGTCTGGCGGACCAGCTGGGCGCCAACGCTCTGCTGGAGAAGCACTGGCCGGCAATGCGGAAGAGCCCCTCCCTGCCGGCGGCTAGCAGCACGCCTGCGCCCGCCGCCGGCAAGAGGGTAAGCTACCGCTGCAGTTCGGCCAGTGGCAGCTCCTTCGAGGGCGGACCCTCGAGCAGCAGTTGCAGCTGCTGGCGGGAGAGCCGCAACCTTGACGACATGGACCAGATGGAGGAGGAGGAGGAGGAGCTGGATCGCGGCTGTGACGGCGGTGAGGGAGAAGAGCAACAGTCCAAGATTGCCGACTCCGGTGTGGGCGTCTGCGACAATTGCGAGCGCAACCCGAAGCTGGCCAGGATCTGCTCCTGCCAGAGTCTCAACGAAAAGAGGTTAGTACTGAATGCTAATAAATCAGTTGAAATTAATATATAAACATTATGTAAAACAGTCACGATGAGCTTATGGAGGACGAGTGCTTCGACCGGCCGTCCAAGCGCTACATGGACATGCACTCGCCCATGGAGGCCAATGCCCATCTGCAGTGCCATGGGTCCAGCTTAGAACTGCCCAAGCTCGAGGAGCTGAGCTGCCTGGATCCCAAGATACAGAAGTAAGTTCGCTAACCCTTCCTTCTCAGCTGATTGTACTTGAGCTAACGATCCTTAATCTCCAACCAGAACGCTTCTATTGATCATGCGCGAAATGATTGGTACCGAACGCGACTACGTGCGCTCCCTGTACTACGTGATCGAGAACTACATCGACGAGCTGCTGCGCGAGGACATCCCCCAGCCCCTGCGGGGACAGCGTAATGTGATCTTTGGCAACATCGAGAAGATCTTCGAGTTCCACAACTCGCACTTCCTGGGCGAACTGGAGCGGTACGAGCTGAATCCGTTGAAAGTTGGAGCTGCCTTCCTGGAAATGGAGTCAAAGTTCTATCTGTATGCGCTGTACAACAAGAACAAGCCCAAGAGCGACACCTTGCTGAGCGAATACGGCAGCTCCTTCTTCAAGCCCAAGCAGATCCAGCTCCAGGACAAACTCGATCTGGCCTCTTACCTCCTGAAGCCAGTCCAGCGGATGGGCAAGTACGCCCTGCTCCTCCAGCAACTGGTCAAGGCCTGCCGCAGTGTCGAAGGCGCCGCTCTGCAAGAGATTGCCGCGGATGTTGAGGAGCTGCAGCGAGCGGAGGAGATGGTCAAGTTCCAGCTGCGACATGGAAACGATCTTCTGGCCATGGACTCACTACGCGACTGCGATGTCAATGTCAAGGAGCAAGGCCGATTGTTGCGCCAAAACGAGTTCCTCGTGTGGCAAGGACGCGGCGGCAAGAAGACGCTGCGACAGGTGTTCCTCTTCGAGGAACTGGTGCTTTTCAGCAAGGCGCGTCGTTTTCCCGACCACAAGGTACAAAAATAACTAATATGTCATTAAAAATACATTATTTTTGCCTAAAAACTCGTAGAAAGTTTATTCAAAATTGAGCAGAGCTTAGTCCTTAATCATATAAAAAGGAGTTGAGATTGTTTTGTAATTTGTTGGCTATGCTGATATTTAATTCATATAAAAATGCCCAAGTTAAAATAGTCCTTTGCTTAAATGAGTACCTTTGGAGTCACATTGCAGCAAATAAAATAATATTTCTTCTATTTATCTGTTATATACACAAAAAGACGACTTGTGAGAGGCTTAAGGTACCAAGTAACCTTTATAAAAAACTATTACTTACTTACCTCGATTTCCTTGCTTAATCCCAAACAGAATCTGGACATCTACATCTACAAGAACAGCATCAAGACCTCGGATATAGGACTGACAGCGCACACCGGCGACTCGGCCACCAAGTTCGAAATATGGTTCCGCAAACGCAAGCCCGACGATACCTGGATGCTGCAGTGCATGTCGGAGGACATCAAGAACTCCTGGACCGAGGAGATTTCCAAACTGCTCTGGAAGCAGGCGAAACGAAACCGAGGTTGGCAACAGCTGCGAGAGATAACGAAAAACAATAATAAATATTAAAATTATTTATTAATATTTTAGAAGTTCGTCTGGCGGAGATGTCCTCGATGGGCATAGGCAGCAAGCCTTGCCTTGACATTCGGCCCAGCAACAACCAGATCAGCGATCGCTCCATTCCACTGGCGCAGTTGAACAAGAGTAAGTTTCCGGGTGATCCAGACATATCCTTTTCAGCTATTAATCCTTTGCTTTTGTGATCCTACCCACAGCTCCCAAGCTGCGTCACTCGGAGCCCGGCAAGGGCAGTATGCGGCGTCCCAATTCGCTAATCTCGGAGAGCTCTCTGTCCAGTGGCACTAGCACCACCAGCGGCTCCTCCATCAGCGGCGCCTCCTCCTCTGGCCATCACGACGGAGGCGGGCGGCACAGCTTGCACTTTGGGAAGCTGCCGGGAGCCCACAACACTGGTTCTGCCAACAACTGCAGTGCCACCCTGGAACTGATTAACGAAACGCAGGCCCTGAAGCTGGGCAAGTCCCAGAGTGGCGGAGGGATCAAGGGCTCGGAGACCGCTGAGGAGGGCGGCAGTAGTTCAGCTCTCACAGGCGGAACGGGAACCGGATCCGGAAGAGTACAAGGACTCGGAAGCAGCAAACGACACCACAAACGATCGACCACCATTGTCAGCCAGCTGTCCATGGGTATTGAGCTTGAACTGTGCTACTTCTTCTAGACGCACCCCGTAGCTTGTAGTTGATCCCTGTACATATATATTCTCGAAGAACCCCCAGTATTACTGTATATAATCCCACCACCAACACCTAACCCGTAATCCGTATCTGACGCGTGCTGCATGTTGTTGTTCTATGTTGTATGTTGTATGTTGTTGCTGCTGTTGCGATCTGTTCTCATCCGATATATGTATGTAAATATCCCCATTCAGAGAGCGGCATTGTCTCCGACATGTGCGTCACCCCGGACCAGGAGCAGTCAGCGGCGGAGAGCAGCCGGAGCAGCTGGTCCACGTCCACAAGCGCCTCGGCATCCGCAGCGTCCACATCGAGTGCCTCCACGGTGATCCTGCGGCGCTATCGGTCCTACGCCCATGCGGCTGAGTCCGCCAGTCCGGACGGCGGCAAATAGGAGAAGCTCCTGGTGCAAGAGCAGCGAACCTAGCATTAGTGAACCCCATTTATAGCTTTAGCAGAACGGTTTCATCGGATCCAGATAGAAGCATTACGATCGATCGCTAATTTTACTTCATTATTTTTGTTATTTATTATTTATTACCATCAACTCGTATACTTCCGTTAATTTGTCATAATCGGTGCATTTGATTTGGCCTCGATTCCGAACCTAGAAACCCGAATGAAATTGTTGAATTCAGCGTGTCAATGTCGAAGCCTATTTCATACATTTAAAGCCCCAAGCCACACAATCGAACGATTCACACCACACACAATAAGAGATCCCGATCCCTGGGAGCCATGAGCCCCGCCAGTGCCCAGCATATCTGAATCGAAGTTCATTACGTACAGTTAGTTGATATGTAACCTAAGTGCCTACATTTAAATAATCGTAAACGAAGGTAATAAACAAATCTATCATATACAAGTGTATCTTTAAATAGTTATAAGCAAAAACATAAATTCAATAAATGTTGCTTCAATGTACACAACGTAAGCTCACTTTGAAAAGCCCGCCAAACCGGAAGATACCGCATTGCTGGGGATTTCTATTTATAGCCACAGTATGATTCCCAAGTGCTGGTTCTGGGTTTTGTTGGTATAAATAGGGGGAACTTGAACATAAATAATCTCTAGATGATGAAATCTTTACTACCCGAACCATCGTGTGGGCCTTTGCCATTTTGGTAAAGGGACGTAATTCTGATTCAGCCAATATTTTTATATTTTTTATTACAATATTTAATGAGATTTCGTATAAAAATAAAGATCTGCCTAGCTCTACTTTAGGAATATAAATTAACCGCCATGTAAGGTGGATATGAAGAGTACGTTGTCTTTTGGCTGCAGTTCGTAGTCCAGTTCACCCTGAAAGTATATTACTTTAGGATTCTATTCTGTGGTAGTCTCTGACGTTAACTTACCAGCAGTTCCCAGTCTGTGTCATTTATTAAGACAAGAATTCCAGGCCGCCTGAATGGAACAAAAATGAGCCCCAAGTCTATAATTGTGAAGATTTTCAAGCCACTTACACTGTGTCTCCTTGAAGGAAGAGTTCCGGCCGTTCAGTGAGGATGTTGGCATGCATCCACTTCAACAGGTTGGCAATAGTCCCTTGAAAATACAAATAGTAAATAATGTCGAACTTTATGCATAGCAATTGTGCCGTATGAAACTCACATTTCTGATTGCCATCCAAGGCAAGCTCACGGCGCTTGATGTTGCCAAAAAGTAGCTCCGCTCCTGCACTATTTTATGTTTAAAAACCTAGTAAATATCATTCACGAAGCATAGTTACCTAAATTCCAATATTATTTTTAATTCCGGCGTGCCCATGGCAGTATTCCCATATGTTGCATGTAAATAAATATGACCATATGACCTCCCGTCACAAATAATACTAGAAACCTCAAGCAGTCTGTCCCTGAAATAATGGAGTGGTATTTCCAGGAACTGCGGTCACACCGCACCACTTTGAAATTTGAGTTGCCTCTCTATTGATTCCAAGGATCTTTCAGGGATTTAGTTAAGCACAGACCACATAAAATATTCATTTTATTTTTGGCAATGGTGTACTGATGTCCTAGTTATTTAGAATCATTCAAAGTTAATTTAGATTTAGGTTTGAAGAGTTAAAGCATCCGTAATATCTCGCATTCTGTTCTTAGAGGGAAGCAGTCCTGTTTATATGATTTTCACGTTACACTCGAGTTATTTACATATAGTTTTTGTTTAAAACATTTCGTACTGTTGACCAAAAATAAGATTTATTGCTTTTCTTTGCTCTTTGGTGTCCTTTCGGCGTCCGGACTGAGGTCCAGCTTGAAGTCGATCGGCTTGTCGTAGCCCATGATCCGCACATAGTGCTCGGGATCGTCGAACAACGCCGGATCTAAAAACAGAGGTCGTTTGCCCACCAAAAACGAGGTGAACATGCCGGGAACTTCGGGCACTGTGACATCGCTGGGTCGGAATGTCGTCTGGAAAGAGTGTTGAGATTAACTTGAGTTGAGTTTCCCTATTCGGCACACTTACCTTGATCTTTTGCAGGAGCAGGGAGATCGTTGTGGCCGTGTATTCCTCCGTCTGGGGATTATAGTGCAGTTCCGTCACGTACTTCTTGGTAATGAAGTGCAGCAGCAGCGGGGTCACGAATGTGAAAAATCCGCCCACAGAGCAGAGGAACACAGCCATCCCAGTGCCGCCAATCTTCATACCCTGTTCGAGCAGAATCGGCTGAGCGGCTATACCTGCCAAGCTGGTGCTCAGCGAGAAGAACTTGACCATCTTCATGCGCGATGCCAGCGTTCCGTAGTAGATGCGCTGCAGAGTAACCTCGGAATCAGGATTTGTCGACTTCCCCGAAAGCCACCTGCTCTGCAGTTGTTGTTGCTGTTGCTGCAGTGATTGGTGTTGTTTTTGGAGCGGCAACGTTGTCGTCCAGCTTGAGCTGGCGATGCATCGGCAGTTTTGTGAGAGGGAAATCGGTAGCTGGCGGGTCACGTTCCCAAAGGCACCGACAATTTGTTTGCCCCGAGGCACTATCCCGCGAAGGCTTAACATTGTGTATTTTAAACAAATTTTATTAAATTTAACAGATGTTTCGCCGTTGAATAACACGAGTGAAAGTGTGACCGTTGCCTAGGCGATAAAAAAAACCGTAACTGAGCTTGTAAAGGGAACACTGTGGCAAATAATGAAATAGGCGCAAAGTTTGATTTTACTTCATAGTTACTCATACTTAAGTTAATGTGTATTAACGGGACCTAAGTGCTGACTTTTTTTTTCATCCTATTTACAGTAATTTAATATTTTAAAGAAAATACAATGTCTGTGGTACTTGAATGTCTTTATTCATACGTCTTTATTAATATATAATTAAGCAGTTTAAAAAAGCCGTAATTTCAACACATTCAACATTTCTGTTCGCCTGTTACACCAAATGGAGAAACGTACAATTTCGCCGGCTATTTCGTAGAATTTTAATGGAAAGATGTTGTTGTGAATATGTGATGCACCATATTGTTGTTGTAAAAAGAATGAGGCCCTAGTTATAACCTTTATCCGAACAAATCAATTTATTGCACCAGGCCCTCAGAAAACAGCAGAAGGTCGATTACCGGTGGTTATAATAGTTTCTCTCCCACAAGACGTGAATGACGTCATTGTATAGATAAGCGGCAGTGCATCGTAGCTCTTTTCATTGCTGGTCGCCTAGTACATGAAATGGAAAAACAAAGACGTAAGCGTAAAATACATGTGTAGATTAGGCAAATGAGTTGTAAAGCTCCATCTAGGAGGGCTCTCCGGAAAGTATAAAACGACATATAGCTAATGAATTTGAATCTACATTAATCTATCGCAAGCACCACGGGTCGAGTAATCGAAGATAATAATCGAGTTTCCGAAGTTCCCAACCAAGGTTTGAGTCTATGCTCGGTGCCTTCCCAAGCTGTCCGCATAGATGGCGCTAATAATGTATTAGTTGTGGCGGACCATGGCAAAGCGCCACCTCGCGGATTATCATATAAAGCACTCTTTGTTACTGACGTCATTGGACAGATCAGCGGCAGGGCGTCGCCGCTCTTCTGTTTTCTGTTTGCCTGTTACACGAAATGAAGGTTTCATCAATTTAGCCGACTATTTTGTTGAAATTTAAAGGAAATTTGTTGTTTTAAATATGTTGTTGCACCATTTGCATATAGCATTTATCTGAACAAATCGATTTTTGCACCAGGCCCTCATAAGGCAACAGAAAGTCGATTATAAGTTTTTATAAAAGTCTCTTCCACTAGCCTCTCTATCAATGACGTCAATGGACAGATCAGCTGCAGCGCGTCGTCGTTTTTCTGTTTTATGTTTGCCTGTTACGCGAAATGGAGAAACATACAGTTTGGCCGAATATTTCGCAGAATTTGAATTGAAATGAATATGTTGAAATGAATATGTTGAATATGTTGAATACCATAGATCAAGTCTCTAATTATAACAATTTATTATCAACAAATCGTTTTTTCCAGGTCGATTATCGGGTTTGATAACAATTTCTCTCCCTATAAATGACGTCATTGGATAGATCAGCGGCAGCGTGTCGTCGTTCTTCGGTTTTCTGTTCGCCTGTTACAAAAAATGAAGAAATGCACAATATGTAGGGCGATTTTGTAAAATTTAAATGCAAAAAATTAGTCTTATTTTAAAATGTGATGCCTAAAATATGTGCATATATTTGTAGCGTTGCAATAGATTATTCGATGTATAACTTTCCCATCACTCTTATTAAAAACATGATCCTAAATATGGCAATAATTTAACATTAACATACAAAGATGCTAGAACGTGTTTATTTTACTCGGTTAATAATAAAACATATTGGTTTAATAGATATAATTATATATGAAATAAGTTTATTGGTTTATAGGAAACGTAAGGCCAATTTGAACAACTTTGATTCATATCTATTTAATAAGAAAGATCGCTAGGAGTGTCCTAGACTGTGAGATACCCGGCACCCAAAGCCGACCGGGCGCTTGATGGAACGATTGCAAGCGAGACAGACATAAGTTTGAATTTGTATGTCCTTCTAACTCCCGCGTTTATCCTGAAATTGCACTCAATTTTTTAGTACAACTTCTCACAAGCCTATTTATAGTTCTTCAGTAATTATAGTTATTGATATCTATGACAGATGACCACGTGGTAAATTCCAACGTAAGCTGATTAGAAATTTACATTCCTTTAGGGCTTCATGATGCAGTTGGCAATAAGCTCCAATTTCTTTTTTGCTATTCTGACCATCGTAACTTGGTCAAGTTAGGAATAAGGTTAGGGAAATGTGCTCTATATTTGTTTTTGAATACTTATTTGCGTGGTGTGCTGCCAACTATTTCCCAACGGTTCCGAACAATAGGGCTAATAATTTGGCAAATGTCGAGTGCGTACTGGCGATTGTAATTGATTAACAATGAGGGAGGAGAGCGGCCACGCCCCGTTTGCGGTGTTATCTGGAAACCAAAAAGACACAGAAAACTGCCATGTGGATTGGAATTAATATGCTCGAATTAATGGCAATTGATGGGTGGGCGTGGTCAGGTCATAGGATGCAGCTGCACAGGGCGTCCGCAGTGGATGTGGCTCTAGTTACCACTGGTACATGCAATTTGTCGCTGCTGACCACATTTTTAATTTATGTTGCTTTAATTGTTTAAATTGCACACGGGGTTATGGTCGCAGAGGAGCTCCTTTTTTTTCGCCCCATCAATTGTGGGTGCAGTGTGCCAAACGCATGCCCGACTGAGCAGCGCTCTCCCGGACGGACCCATGTCCATGTCCAGGCCATGACCAGTTGAGCACCCACATCCACATCCACATCCGAATGTCGAATGGAATTGACTGACGGGCGGGCGGAGATCTTGGAATTGCTTTAATGCAGCGGCATCCGGTTTCATTGGGTTGCACTCAGGCGTCACTAATCAACAATTTTCAAAGTGACCAAAAATCACATTTGATTTTGGATTTGAATTGCCCCGATGGCCGAGTCCCCCCCGTTTCCTCCACCGCCGCCAAACGCCCATCTCGATAGATCCGCCTCGTCCTCCATCCTTTGTTATCCGTGCCTTTTGTTGTCATTTCATTATTGTTATTTCATGCATCATATTCATTCCCCGACCCGGGTTAGTTGTTGTTTGGCCAAAAATTTCACATGCAGCCGGCAAAATAATTCATGGCAAAAAAAGCAGCGCTTGATATATGAACGAACGAGTGGCGGCAGGACAGGAAAAATGGCAGGAACGCCATATTGCTCATTCAAATTCGCTGTGATATCAATTTATTTTTATGCTTTGGTGACGACCTTTTCTGCCACCACCCCCACTATCCTATTTGAGCCACAAATACTATATATACCGCCTCACCGCCGAGGTCCTGCTGCCTGATTGATGCGATTTTCGATTGCAGTTGGCAATTTGTTTAATTCACCTTTTTTGTCACGATGTTAACCCACGGCCGGCGGCGGCGGCTTATTTGCTTTAATGGCTTTATTAATTTATCAAATTAAGGAACATAATTAATAATTACCGTGAATCGTTTACAATTTGCCCCGAAATCCACTCGAAACCTCGCCAGTTTTGATTTTACACTCACTTCTGCAAAGTTGCAAGCTCTAACCAGGACGCGTTTGAAGAGTCCTTGTGCCGAAGTTCGAGCTGCAAGTTGGAGGGGAGCCCTAAAAGTGGATCGAGCTCAGTTCGATTCGGTTTCATACCGGGTTCAGTGGAACTCCGACACAAACAAGCCCACAAATTGGGTTCCACTTGCAACGCCCGAACCACAACCGAGTGAAGTTCGGGCCACCCCTGACTTTCAGTCTTATACCAACATAGTACCCTCAATTTGTGTAAAGAAAACATTTCCTGTTCCATAATTGAGTGGAACTTGCACAGGCCTAATGTCCTTAACTCTTACAAAGCGAAACTAAGTCTGAAGACCAGGTCTTCATCTTCGCAGCCTCGGAACTTAAAACCTGGACTCATCTCTGCAGCTCAAATGCAATTAGGACATGCTTTACAATTAACATGCTAACGAGGGTCCAGGAGAAAATGCCGGGTAAAGGGTCTGTGTCTGAGCGAAAAACCCGAGCGCAAAGGTCAGGAAAGGAAAGGAGCTGCAGCTGGATGGTTGTCCTGTAATTGTAGAATTTGTAGTATCTGTGGTCTGGCTGGATGTGCAATAAATCATTTAAAATTCACTTTAACGCGCGCATGCAGCGAACTGAAGTTGCGACGGGAGTTTTTCCTGGTGGCAAGGAAGGGGGGAAACGCACACAGTTTCCATGGCAGAAGGGGCGTGGCTAAATGTTAAACTAAATGTTGGAATAATTACAAGCTTAAACTATGCGCATATTCAGAGCCAAAGGGGTGCAGTGAGGAGGAATTTATACATATCAGCAAAAAGAAAAAAAAGAAACCGATTTGGGTGCAAATGGGGGAACTCAATAGTTCGCACAGGTGGGCCCCATCCTCATAGTCAAGGACTCCCGTTGCTCTCTGCACTCACCCGAACAGCCGTACACCCGTACACCCGTTATTCATGTTCGCGCTCACCCGGAGCCATTATTATGTTTCGTTCCGTTGTACTCCCCAAATTGGTAGTTCATTTTGAGCACATTTTGTGCCTGGCTGGTTATTAAATTGGTTTATAATTTATACGCTCGTGAACCCGTAATTTCCCCCCATTTAATAAAGACAAATGCGAGGCAAGTGGGTCAATTTTACGAGTGCCGTGCCTCTCGCAAGCTGCGATCTCTGAGTTATGAGCGGTGCAGCAGCAGCAGCAGAAGCAGCCGCAGGACTCCTTGAGGAGCAGGAGCCTCCGCTTGCCAGGGGCTTCCCATAAAGGGGTTCGCTCCGATCGGGTGTGCATGCAAATTAGGGGCTCTCGGCCCAGACTCCACTTATCCATGGCAACGACGAACGACAAAGGAAAAGTTCCAGCATCTGCGTTGAAATAATTACTGACAAAGCCTTAAATATTAAATTACACACTTATTTATTTTGGCCAGCCCCGGGAAGCTCCGTTCGAAGGACATCGACGAACCATCGCCGTGTCCTGTTCGCACGTACAATGTCCTTGTCCGTGGCTGTCCTGCAGTGTGCGAGCACGCAATGTCTTCGCCAGCTATTCAAATACTCGTACCCCGCCCTCTCTGTCTGCGGACTCAGGGACTCCGGCCTCACGGACTCGGGACCTCGGGACTACGGACTCCGGACTGCGCCACTCCAGTGTTTACTTTGTGGTTATTTTGAGGCTACAAGTTGCAACTTTTACATTTACGAGAGCCAGAGCAAACAGCAATAGCTGGGGCAGCAACATCCAGCCGTGGAGCTGTCTGGGAAGTTCCTATTCCCGCTCTTCTGGCACAAGGAGAAATGCATTCTTCAAACTGGCTACTTAATCAATCGATTATGTTATCAATTCTCTTAAATCCCAAATCTAAAAATTAAATTCAACTGTATTTCAGATATATACTCGTATTAAATTCCTTAAAGCTTAAAATAAGTTTTATTTTCATAGGGTATGGTTATTTTTTTCTGTGCACTAGCCACCCCTTAATCTTTGAAAGGACTCCTCCTCAAATGCTTACCTTAATCTAATGAAAATTAAATGGCTGACAGGGAGCATCGATCTGTGAGAGGCTGCTGCCTTAAAGTGTCCTTTCATTAGCCCAGTTCCGAAGTGCCTGCTACCGCCCACTGCCCACTGCCACTCGAGGAGTGCAACTTAAATTTCAATAAAGCCTGAAGTTTCATACTCGAGAGTCGAAGGCCCAGGATCTATCCGGGGTGCCCGAGTCCCCATGTCCGAGTGAGCGAGCATGTCTGTGCTTCCGCTCCAGCACGCTCCGGCAGCGGGCTTCAAGCTGTCTGCCAGCGTTTAAATCAAAATTAAACCCCCGAAAATAAGCTGCAATGTGAAGTTAGTTGGGTGTGTGTGGAAAGTGGGGTGTGTGGAACAGCTGCCAGTGCAACTGCAACAATCAAGGCTCTAAAGTCAACTGCCCTTGTTGTTGCCATCGCCACGCACACTCTGCCAGTGTATTTTCAAGGGTTTTTTGCCATATTCTCTGAAGTGCTTCTTAAAGATATTGCTGGAAATTGCGTCTTATATAGTTATCAATAAGATAAGTTCTTTCGCAAGGCTACACCTGTAATTGCAATTGCAATTCTTGTCCAATATTTGGACCTATCATGGTGCAGGAGAATTATTTAGAAATAATGCAAGGGAAAGGCTATGATGTTTTGAAATGTTCAAACAATTTAAGCTCTAAATTCTGCCAAGGAAGTTGTTCATGCAAAGGTTTAGGAGAAGTAGTTCAAAGATAAAAGTCCTGTAAAATATATATTATCCTTGTACGTTTTTTTTAAATTCAAGTCTAGGGTTCTGAAAATTTTAATGACCATAAATTACTCATAGTTATGTTGAAGTTTTGGTTTTTATGATGCCTTATGACCCCCGTTGCTTACCCCTTTCTGCTGGCCTGGCCCACGCTGCGTATACGTAATGCACGGCGATGCAACAGACCTGACACACAAGGGCGAGTGTGCATCCGAGGCGATTTAATAAAAATAGATGAGTAAACTGGCATTAGACAGGACCTTCATCCCGTGTCCGCTGCTCCCGTGTCCCCGCTCCCCGTCCCGCGGCGCCTGTCTCTCTCACACACACACTCCATTGGCTTTGTGCCGTCGCCTCACTTCAAGCGTTACAAATTCAACTTTAAGCGTTTTGACGCTAAGTAGTTGATGGCGTCACCCTCCCCCCAAACACACCCACTCCCCCGTATACCCCACACCCCCCTCCAGATGACTGTTGATGGCGATGCCAGGGCAACCACGATTGAGTGCACTCCCACAATATTTCCTTAGCATATATCAAAAGTTATAGTTAAAGAGTTGGCCGTTGTTTGCCGCCAGGATCCAGCACATATCCACCCTATATCGCCACTGCATCCCATATTTCCACATATTTTTACCCGCCCCCCCTGGCCACTTCCTTCCGGCACTTTGACTGCCTGCTCAGCTCCGGTCTGCTCCGGTCTACTCCGCTCTAGTCTGGTCCGGGTCTGGTTGATTTTTGTCTGCCCTGTGTGGATCGGCTTGGGATCCTGGATCCCGGCCATGTCCCGGCCGCATGCACGCATCCTTGAAGCCAAATTGAAGTGTTTGTGCTGAGCACAAGTGCCCAAAATGTGCATGAAAACAGCTTACAGCAGCATGAAAATTTCTGACAAGATGTCAGCAGGAGCAGGAGCAGGAGCAGGAGCAGGAGCTACAGGACGCTGCGAAATTTTTGGACGGCAAAGCTAACAACGACCACGATGACGACCAAGACGATGATGATGACGACGAGGTTTCAGTTACGCACATCGTTTGACTTTAATATAGCATTTATAATGTTGCGCATATTTTTCGCTTCATATTCCGAATAGTGCAGCGTCAGTGCAGCTGATAAATATATGCGAAAGAAACTGCAATAAGCTTAAATGTTTTTGATTTATAATAAATCGGATTTTAAAGCAATACATCTAAGCATTCATTTAAGGCGGGAATATCTTAAGAATAAACTCTAAACTTATAAATTTGCTTAAAGGCTTTAAAACAAAACGAGAGTGTGCTGATTTATTAGCTTTTTGGAACACTTATGACTAATAATGCCTATTTCGAGTAATTAATGATGATAATAAAGCATATTTTCCTAAATTTATTAGAGTATTTTTATATTTACAGCAAAATGGTTGATTAAATGGATTCCACATGCATTTATTTATAAATAATAACGATACCAATTCATATTGAATATTAGCATAGTATTGTTTTTATGACAGACAGATATTTATTATACTTATCTTTATAAATTTATTTCATATTTAATAGCAGATTGCAATCCTTATAAATTTATTTCACATTTAATAGCAGATTGCAATCCGCTTCTAATCTCTGGCTAATTAATCGCTCAATACAACTTATGACTGAATAGACTTCAGCAAATGAATGACACAGCTCTGTGCCACAACTGCAGCTATGCCTCCTGGAAATTTAAGCTCCAGTGAGAATACCAGCCGTGGATATTCATAAACGAACTTTATTCATTAGCGAACGAGGCGGCGGCGCCCGAGCTGCGCTTACTGCAAAAATATCAGCGCGCACAAGTTGGGCGCCTCGTAAACGAAATAAGTTTGCGTTTTCTGCGGGAGTCCTTCTTATGAAATTTAAGCAAGTTGTCATAAAAATGTCGCCCCCATCGACACGCCCTATGATTCGGATTGCGGAGGCGGTGGGCGATGTGCCGTGGGGCGGTGTCAATCCACAGTGCAAAGTTGCCCAAATCCGAGTCCAAATCCACACCGTGGTTGCAGGCAACTTTTGCTCTTTCCGGTTAGTGGCGAATGCCTGGCGGGGGCGTGGCAGCAACAGCAGCAGCTGCTGCAGTATTGCGGCCAAGTTGTTGCTGTTGCTGCTGCTGCTGCTGGAGTTGTTAGCCACAACTTTCCGGACCTGCACGATTGACACCTTTTGGGGCAAGGTGACAGCTTTAACGGAGCCTGCAAGACTTGCAGTTTAATTTGTTTGCTGTCCCGAATGGAAGCCTACCAGGCGTTGCACCTGGCCATCTTGCAGCATCATCATCGAGTTCTCGCCGCTCTCCGGTAACTTTTGCCAGCAATTTAATAGATGGCTTTTGTGCTAACAACAATAAGGGAAAAACTAAAGGTGGAAGAGGAAAAGTAGGCAATAGGGAAAACAGAAGACGGAGAAGGAAAAACTAAACGTGCCCAATGCGAGATTCTGGAGAATTCGCATAAAAACTTTCGCCCTAACTGGCGCAAGTTCTTTTAATTTTAATTAAACGGATGAGCAGCAATTAGCGAAATAAATCTGACAATTTTGCAAATGAGCCGGCATGGCGCCGAGTTTTGTGGGCATGGCTGCACACGCCCAGCCGCCTGCTTGCCGAATTTTCCAGGACAGATTAAATTGAGTCTAGGCGGAAAAAGAAAATAAAAATAAAACATGTTTTTCTCCGGATAAAAAGAAGTGAAATCGCTGGGCCAAACAATTCGAATAACCATACAAGTCAGTTGGGTGGGGGAAGTCCCTTTTGGGCTATAGTTGGTGGGAAACTCACTTAAATTCGGTTTAACAGCCCCCGACAAGAGTTTTTCCTGTTCTCTGCCCTCGTTCCCAGCTGGCTTTTCCAGCGGCGCATAGTTTTGGCTTCGGTTTTTGGTTTCAGCTTCGGTTTTGGCCTGGCTTTTTGGCTCTTGCGGCTTGGTCTCGCCTCGCCAGCCTTTTTTTCCATGGCATTTTATGTTCATTTTGGCTTTTAATTGAGGGAGCTTACTTGCATTTTCGTTGTCACTTTGCGATTTCCCTCCAAGCCGTCACTTCACTTCACTTGGCTCCCAGGCTCCTCATCAGCCCTTGGCGGACGGGCATAATGGCCTGCACTCCGCTTTGTTTTTTGCTATTTTTGCATTTAATTGCGAAAGTTTTTTAATTAAATCACTGCGTAGAACATCTGTGTCAAGTTGAGGTTATTCGAGCCTCGTATGAACTCGCATAATGCGCGGCCAAGTCGGGATAGGGGGTTTTAACTTGAAGGGGCTTGCCAACCTCTACGGAAATGGTGAATCCCCGGACGAACCCAATCAAATATAAACACCATGAACGCAATTGATCATCAGTATTTGTGTGGTGATAGGGATTTACCGGGAGGTGGTTGTAAAGTTTGGAATATAATAAAAAAAAGTATTCATTCTGATTTTTTAATAATTTAAGTTGAATATTTCAACTTACAAGTTTTCAATCAATTTATTTTGAAATTGCGATGTTACCGTTGACAGTGACTCGGTTAATGTCGTAAGCCATCCAATTGGAATGGAAGAGGTAGTACTTCCGTTACCTGTTTATCGATGAAGTCGACGGGCAACTTTTCTACCATAAGATCATTATGAGAATTAACAAAGACAAAAAAGCATTACAAATGTGTAAGTACTGATGTACTGGGACTCACATCAAAGGGACAACAGTGATTTATATTGGAGTATCTTTTAAACATGCTGTGAAAGTAAGTTGCGATTGGATTTGGCTTGGTACTAAGCATACACTTACAGGCATCCACTGTGACGTTCTAAGAGAACGGCCTATATCTATTAAACCGCTTAAAAATAGCTACGTTAACCCAGAAGTATGTGCAAGTTTACTTTTAGAGACATGTATTTATAAGTTCGACTTACAGACTTCAAAAAGCAATACTCAAAGTAGGCGAAATCCTGATCGTAGGCAGTGCACTTGATGTTGGTGAATTCCACCATTAAAACGATCTAAAATGTAATTACAAAAAATGAACTCCTTTTAAGCTTCCTAAACTCTGTTCACCAAATAAAAAAGAACAAAACAGGTCGACGAAGCGACTTGTTTGGGCGAACATCTTTTAGCATCATTAAAGCGCTTGATAATACTGCTCACTCCGATAATCTGTGTACTTATTTTAATTATTAATTATACACAGTGGACTGTAAATATTCTGTGTATTCTGGAAAGAGTTTAATTGCTCTTATAGATTTTCAAAGATACGATTTTAATGATAGGATGCGGCTATTTGAAAACTGTCTCATCAAACCTACTAGATCACTATTGAACAGCCCTCTCGGTGGTAGCCTTATTCGTAAGAATTATCTAGAAAATCACCTCAGCCCATGTTTGTTGCTCATACATACATATATATATGGGGCTAAAAGCCATCGCCCTAGGGGCATACCCTTATCAGCGACAATAAGAGCCGCACCGATCCGCGATCTCTACCCAGTAAGTTGACGGACACGGCGACGGAATGTTCTCAACGTGGTTTCTGATGCTCATTGCTAGCCTCTCAGCGATGGCTGTCCATGGGGAAGCACCGACGATTGTGACGAGGGCCGAATGGAGCGCCAGGCCTCCAAGTGGACCAATGGACAGTATGGAAACTCCCCTACCACGGGCCGTAATTGCACACACGGCTGGCAGGGGTTGTACGGATGATGTGGACTGTGCCCAGCAGATGCGCAACATTCAAAGCTTCCAGATGTCCAGTCAAAAGTTCTCGGACATCGGGTACCACTATCTGATCGGGGGGAATGGAAAGGTGTACGAGGGCAGAAGTCCGAACCAGAGAGGAGCGTTCGCTGGGCCCAACAACGAGGGTTCGCTGGGCATCGCTTTCCTTGGTAACTTCCAGGAACAGGCACCAAGTCAGGAGGCTATCGAGGCAGCCAAAAGACTACTTGAACAGGCCGTGAAGCAGACCCAACTAATCGAGAACTACAAGCTGCTGGGCCATCGTCAAGTGAGCGCCACCAGCAGTCCAGGAGAAGCGCTCTACGCACTGCTGCAGCAGTGGCCCCACTGGTCGCCGGAGATGTAACCAGAAGTTCGTTAAGATTTCGACACGTAAAGACTTCTCCTTACACATTTATTTGTAAATATAATTATGTATAATTTGTTGCTTGCTTAAATACGAATACTAAAATTTTAATTTTGTTGATCTGTTTCCGCTGTACTTCGTCGACTTCGCACATTTTGTCAGCTGCCGCCTTTTTTATGCCGCCTGGCCTGGCTAAGCTCCCCAGGAGCGGTGCACTGGGCCACAATAGAGATTTGAGACATCACATAGCATCATCGTTCACCGAACCGGAACTTCCGCAAGAAACTAAGCTAACTATACAGAACCCTAGGTGAAGCACGGAACGCAGATGGAACTGGAACTGGAACGACCGTGAACGTAATCGTAATCGTAATGGTATGCAGAGAAGAATGCGCCAAACGAGAGGTAAACAAGAGTCGGCAACGCGGCAACGTGGCAACAGAGGCCTTTTCAGATTACAATTATCGATTTAGAAAATATAAAACAAGGAACTATACAAAATTCGTAAAGTACTTAGGTAAATTGCACTAATATAAACTCCCGTTCGAGCTGCCGCTCGCACTATCCGTACTACCGCCCAGTCCGCCATTGCCACTTATGTTACCGTTGCCGTCGCTGGACCCGATTCCGCTCCCACTCTGCTGGGCGAAGGCCAGTTGGAGCAGCCAGTCCCGCTTGGCCAGACCCTCGGCGGTCTCTCCGCGCTGCGTGCACAGCGGCTGAAAGCAGGTGGTCAGGCCAACGCTGGGCGTGAACTCGGCTCGTTCGCGCAGCTCCTCCTCGGTGGCCAGCATGATGCAGTCGTCGTCGATTTCGTCGCTGTCGACGCTGTACGCGGCCGCCAGCTGCTGTTGCTCCGCCCGTTGCTGAACTATGCTGTCGCTAGTCCGCCGGAAGGAGTCGTCCGTCTTGCGCAGGAAGTTGTAGAGCGCCACGCAGCCGAGCACAACCTCGCGGATGTGCTTGTCGCTGATGCGCAGCGGTTGTGCCAGGATGGGGAACATATTGCACAGAATACGCATCGTCTGATCGGCGTGTGCGTTAACCTGCTCGAGGGCCTCCAGCACAGCCCGATCCTTGGGCAGGTTGCGTGTGGTTACCAAGTAGGAGGTGGCCGGCAGCACGGAGTCTCCGGCAAAGTAATAGCCTTGCTGGTCCATCTGCTCCGATTGCTGCTCCAGCGTGCGCATCTTGTGCCTGATCAGCTCGACCGCGGTGGTCTGGTTATAGATGTCGTTGGGCCGACTGCTTGCCGCCCGCTCCACCGTCGCGTACTGGAAATTGTTGTCGGCATCCACGATGCCCGTAAAGATGACGGTCGCCCGCTTGCGATCGTCGCCGCCGGCGGCGCCGCTACTCGCCGCCCCGGAACCGGAGCCCTGGAGCTGGATGCTGCGCATGAACAGGTTGCCCACGCATTGGGGCAGGTTGTGCTTGCGCTCCATCTCCTCGGCGGCGCTGCGCCACTGATCGTCAGTCTTTGGTAGTGTCACGTATTGGTCGTTGAGGTGCTCGTAGAAGCCCAGACAGATATTGGCAATCATTTCGTTTATCACAAATTTCGAGGCACGGAAGCAGTAGTTTCGACAAGAATGCACTTCACCTGGAGAAAGAGAGGGCAGGCGGACCCAAAGATGAGCACATGTGGAGGGGATTGGCGGGGCATTCACACTTACCCGTAGCCAAATACTTGATCGTAATGGCCAGCCGCTCCTCGGCGCTGAAGGACTTCTTCTTGCGCTGCGGCGCGTACTGGCTGATGATCGGCTCCAGCTTCTGCACCAGGTAGCGGAACTGGCTCTCGGTTATGGCTAGGAAGTAATTCAAGTGGTAGCACTCGTCCTTCCGCGACTGCAGTTCGCTGAGCAGGTTCTCCTTGCTGAGGAACTCGGCCTGGTTCTTGCGCAGCCACTCCTTGGTCCACTCTAGTCGCCTCCTCGTATTGAGTATGCCGGCCAGGTCCAAAGCGCTGATCTTGGAGGTCTGCGGCCGCGGCAGCACCGAGGTGCGTGCAGCTCCACCCAAACCGGCCGCCGGTGCGCCGGCGACGGTGCCTCCCGTTGCCGGGACATCGCCTTGGCGCTCTGTAGCTCCTGGGGCGTTGCCATCGTTCCCGGTGTCCTGCGTGACCCCAATAGGCGCGGCCACGCCCCCGGCAGCGCCACCTGCCACTTGATGGCTGCTGTCGCCGTCAGCTGCTCCCAATCCTGCTCCAGTTCCGGCGGCCACTCCGCCTGCCCCGCTGCGGTTGACATTGGTGCTGCCGTCGCGTTCGCGCAGCACACCAATAACCTTTAACTTGATTTTGTCCATCGAGCCTGCGAACAAGACGGGATCAGATGTGAGGCGAGATGTGAGAGGTGAGTGGTGAGGAATGGAAGATGGGGAGGGAGGGCTGTGCTCGCGGCTCATCTGTTTGCTGCCCAGGTCGACCTAGAACCGCACCCCACTCGCACTGCCGCCCCCCGATTTCGCCCACTCGCACACAGCAAACAGCAGTCGTGTGTTTTGTGCAACAAATCGATTTTTACTCACCCTCACCCTCCGCTGCGCCTCTGCCGCTGCCGCTGCTGCTGCTGCTGCTGCTCCCGTTCCTTTCCTTGCGACGTCGCTGCTGATGTGTGTATAACCAGTTTCGCTCTTCGGGGGAACACGGTACGGCGCTGGTTGTATAATTAGAACTGTCTGCAGCGGCCCTATATCTCTGCCTGTCTCAGCTCGGTTTGTCCGTCTATCGGATTTGGGTTCGGATTCGGATTCGCACCTAGTTTTCCATTACCTCGCCACCTCCGCTCCACATCTGCCAATACGAAATGCGACGGCAGCAACAACAACAACAATGCACGACGACAGCAGTCAGTCAAGGGGAAGGAGTTGCCCGGACGTCCGGTCCTTTCCGTTCCGTACCGTCCGCTTCCGATTCTGATAAGTCTACGGCCCGCTCCTCGTCACCTGCTTTGCGGCTATCACTTGCCCAAAAACCACATTGTCCACAATTCTTTTTTTTCACGGTGATGTTGCCCGATTCCCAGCAGGTAGCCAGTGTGACCAGTGGTGCCAGTTTTTTGTTCCATAAAAGAGCCAGATCACCATTTTTAAAAAGCTAAAAAAGACAAATCAAACCATTAAATAGCTAAAATTAGAAATTGTATGTTAATTGTTCAATATAGTGTAGATCTTCTAAAACTTTTGGCAGGTTTTGTCAAACGCAAGCAATCAGTTCTACATGATTGCAGTTCTGAATTTTAATTTACTTACTTAGATTAAAATTAGTCCTACATTTTGCAGTTAGATCTGGTCATTAAATGGCTAAATCGCCAATACGAAGTGTGACCGTGCATTCGATGTGAAGATATATCGATAGTAACTTCAATGCACCGATAGTTTTTTACTTATGCGAGATATCGATGGCAGCGACTATCAATGTTCAAATTTAATTAAGTCGATTCTATTAGTAATGTAAATAGTTTATTTATACATCACTCAAAGTAATTATGGTATCTTCGCCCTAATATATATGTTGTGATTTTTACTTTAAAGCTTGAATAGGCATAAATACATTAATTTTACAGTTACTTGCCTTTTTGCGAGCAAAACGAAATGAACCCGTGTCTACCTAACTTCAGCTTGCAGATTCCTTTCCCATTTTAAAAATTGAGTTAAATTATAATAAGTAAAAAATACTTGAATATTATCTGCAGAAAGTAAAATTCGCAGCATCAGGAAAGTTATTATTTGTAAATTGCCTAATCCGAACGAAGAAGGAAGCTCAACCCCAGCATAACGAAGATATTGAAAAATATAACACCCCGGCTATTCGATTTATTATACGAAAGAACAGTTTTAGATTTATGTATGTATGAAATCTTCAGATTTTATGTTTTTCTGTTGGTCTAAAAAAGACATAGACTCCTGAATACTATAAGAGAATGTTTGGATAAAAACAAAACAAAAAATATTTTTATTAAGCATTTTATTTGGTTATTCATACGCGTGTGGTTTACAATACAATAATGTTATTTTTTTTTTATTTCTTGTATGTTTTTAACACAAATATTATTTTATTCATATCCCATTACAGTGGTGATGCTAAACGCTTAAATCCTTTCAAGAAGTAGGTTTCTGACGAACTCTCGTTCACGCAAGATGTGCTGATAGTTCTATGTGAATAAATGTAATATCTTGTCTGTATATGTTTTAAATTTGATCTATGCAGTAAATTCAGATTGTATATTTATGTATATATATTTCACTGTTAAAATATGCAAGCGTATAAAATTTGCTTGGTTCTTGTAAAAAAATGAGACTTTAAAAGCATTTCACTTTCCAGGCTTCTTCTATTTCATTACGTCCCCTTGTCCACATGCGCTTGTATAATTGCTTAAATTAAACTACAATAATAAGCGATTCATTTAATAATAAGTATCCTTCGTACATGTACATATATAATAACTACATCAAATTAAAAGCAAAGGTGTATTCCATTACAACGCTCTAGCACAAAACGTAAATCTTTTTGTTTCTTTCATCATTTTATGTAATTTTCAAACATTAAAGCCAATAAGAAAATGCGTTGAACGGCTAAGCTTGCCATATTCATATTCGTATTCATGTTTGCCGTTTTATAGTTTTTATAAATATATAAAATATATATATTTCCCTTTAAAAACTCGTGTGTTTGTTTATGCACTTCAATATCGATAAAAATGTGTTGATGGAAAATGTCAAATTTGCTAATTAATTAATCCCTCTTGCTGTTCGATTTGAAATCGGTGATGTTCAGAGCCGGTGAAGATGCGTTCCCCGTCGAGAGATTCGGTCATTAGGGCCAGTGCTGCTGCGTCTAGAAGAGCGTCTTGTCTGAAAGAACAGAAAAGGGGGAAGAATGGGGTTTAGTTGGCTAGTTGGGAGAGAGGTGGGGCGGCGAGTATTACTTTTCTCTGTCAAAGTTGAGCTCTGCTTCTAAGTCGAAGGCCAAGTAAAGACACAAAACAAAAGTAAAACGAAAAGCCGCGCAGCCTTGCCGTGGGATGCTTACCTAGCCGAATATTCTATGCCACCGTTCAAGCCCCATTTTCATATAGGATTTCGCGTGACTCTCCCATTTCTTCTCCCTCACTCGCATCTGGCGTCTACTGGCCTTGCTGCTGCTTCTTGGCGGCGGGGTCGTGGCCCTCATCCTCGACCACCGTGGACTCATCGTGCGACCAGAAACTGGCCGACATTTGCGACGACGACATGCCACCCACACCAGGGAACGAATCCTCCATGAGTGTGCTCGAGGCGCAGCTCGTCACGCTTCCGGACATCTGCGAGTTGCCGGCGCTGGTCTGGTACGTGGCCGTGGTGCCAGCCGAGCTGGTTGTTTGCTCCACGCACAGGTTCAGCGAGTCCACCGATACATCCTTCGACATTCCGCTCTCGTCCAGCGGCAGCTCCTGGATTCCACCGCCTAATGACGTCGTGGTGGTTATCACCCGCGTTACTGTGTGCTCATGCCCATCGGCATCAGTGCTGGTGGTCGTTGTTGTCGTGGTGGTGGTCAGACCGTCGCCCAGGGTAACTCCTCCTCCGCCGCTGACGAACTTGGTCATCAGGTCAAGTTGCTCGTCCCCAAAGGACTCTATGCTCTCCTGCCGTGAGTGACGCTTGTCGATCTCCAGAGAGTCGATGTCAGAACGCGTCGTGGCGTCCTTGGAGATGTCGAAACTCTCTATGCTGCTGGTCATCATGTCGTGGCTTTTGCTGATCTCCATGCTGTCTAAGCTATCCTTCTCGGAGTCTTGGCTGTCGATCTTGGACTTGGGCTCCAGATCAGTGCTGCTTATATCTGTGAGTTTCACTGAAGCGGGTCCCAGTTTTGATTCGCCAGCCTCCCGTTCCAACTTCTGCTTGAGAAGGGCTTCGATGTTCTCCGCCTGACTTGAGGGAACCACTTCGGTGCGGGTTACTGTGCGGGTCACCTTGGTCACCACGACATTACCGCCGGCGGCTCCCTTGTCGCTGCCGTTCGATTTGTTCGATTCATCTGAGCGCGACAGCATGGCCGCTTCCTCCCTGGCCTTAGTCTCGATCAGGTGGGCTTCGATGCAAGCGTTCTCAAGACCTTCGAAATCCTTTAAACTGGAGACGGACACATCATCGCCCGGGGCTGTTCCACTGCCACTGTGGCGAACCACATAGCGGCGGGTGAAGCTGCCGTTGCTGGAGTCCGTGGAGCCCTGGTGGGTCCGGTTGCGATTCTCCAGAGAAATGGCCTGCTCTAGCGATTCGAACTCCTGCAGACTACTCATCGACACGTCGTCGTGCTCGCCACGGGAATGGTAGCGTCGCGCTGCCATGTCATACTCGGGCGTGCTAGAGAAGGAGTCCTTGAAGCTGCTGATGCGGCTGCTTCCCACCTCGAACTCGCCGTCTTCCTCCTTGATATCCTCCAGCACGGCGCCGGCCAGGTCGTACGGATACCGTAGCTGGTTGTCCGTCAGCTGCATTTCCACCCAGCGCTTGTTGGCGGCAGCGGTGTCGCTGGAATCACTCTCTTCCTGCTGCTCACTGCTGCTGCTGGCTGCCGTCGGCGGGCTCTCTTCGAACTCGAAATTCAGGTCGTCCTTGTAGAGCTGTGAGCCGAGCTTGGGATCAGCGGGAGCCGACTTGATGATGATCTTCTCAACGTCCTCATCATGCTTTTGCTCATACTTGCTTGGCTTTATCTTTATGCTCTTTCCGCCGAGATCCACTTCGTTGGCCTCCTTGGCCACTTCTTCGATTATCACAAACTCATCCGAAATGTCGGGTTGTTCGACCATTTCAAAGGAGTCCGGCGAATCGGGAGCCCTGCGATCATCGTAGTCTGCCCCGACCTCGGCACGCTTCAGCTCCTCGAGTTTCTGGCGGTATTGTTCCTGCACGCGTCTCTGGAAGTCCTGCTCCTTCTCTTCCGCCTTCTCCTTCTGATAGACTGAGGCGTCACTCGCCTTGTGCAGCTCCTCTTCAGTTCGAACCTTGTACAGAGGGGTCTTTTCGGGGAATTCATCGGTCTCCTCCTCCAGGATCGGCGATTTGATGTCCTCCGTGACCATTATGTCGGGAATGTTTGAGTAATCCTGCATGTTCTGCGAGGGTCGGCGCTCCTCTATCATGGCAGCCTCCGCCTCCTGCTCCTCTGTGTCATCCTCAACGATTACCTCAGCCACCAGCTGGGAGGGAGTGAACGGACGCTTTTCCAGCTCGGCACTGTGATCCATTTCGGCAGCTGCTTGTTTCTTCTTTTTATTCTTTCGTTCCTTGGGAGAGCGGAACTGTCGGGCGTATTCCGATTCGTAGGGATCCGTATCCGACTCGCTCTCCGATTCCTTTCCCTCGCCCAGCAGAGCCACCTCTTTGTCTAGGTTCTTTAGGGCGTCCCCGGAAATACTCTCGTTCCGCTTATGGCCTCGTCGCTTGGATTCCCCACCTGGCGGCGTACTGGCATTAGAGTCCTGCGGTGAGTGTTCTTTGCTTTCCATTTCTAGCATGAATGTTGCGTCCTCTGGCACAGAGGCTGATGGCATTTGCTCATCATGCCCATACTGAAAGCCTTCGATGCCGGTCAGCGAGGAGGATCCCGCCGATCCAATTATATCATCAAAGTTCTCCACTACGGTGTCAATGTTGGAGGTGCTCGACATGCTCACCGAAAGAATGCTGCCTTCGTCTAAGCTTGAGGCTAACTTGGACTCGTCAATCGACCGTCGTGGGTCTCCGTGATACAACAGGATGTCCTCGCCTCTTTCGCTATCTTTCGGGCTGTCGGCCTTGTTGTCCTCCAAGGGATATGCCAGGCCCCAGGTACGTTCCGCCTCCTTGGGCTTCGGATATTCCTCTATTTTTACTGCCTCAACAGGCTGCTGTTCCACAACCTCTACCTCTGTCTTAGCCTTGAAAATCATCTCCTGAGAGCGCTTCATGAGGCTCTGCTGTTCGCTGGTTGGGTAGGTGACTCCTGGCAGGTCCAAACTCTCATCACTGTCTTCGTCGTCGGCACGTAGATCACGCAGCCGCGACATCTCATCGGCCTCGAAGACATCCACCTCTGCGGAGGATGCCACCAGGGTCTCCGATAGCTCGGACACATCGATGCTGGCTAAATTGGCGGATGTCTCGGACTGCGAATCCAAGCTACTGCTGCCCAGGGTGCTGACTGCACTTACGTACTCGGTGCCATCGGTACGGTAGGTCGATGTGAACTCCCGAGCGGTCTGGTAATCACTGGAGGTGCCTGTGCCGGTGCCGGTGGCAGTTAAGAGGATGTCCATGTCAGAGGAAAGCGGTCGGCTCTGTGTCTTATCAAAACTCTTGTGGAAGCTCTCGCTAGAACTAGAGTTATCTACATCAGGGATTGACCAGCGGTTAATCGAGTCCGGCGATGACTCATTCTTTATGCGGTGAACTACCACATCTACTGCCTTAATAGACTGATCCGAGGTGAGCTCCTCAAAAGTACTGGTGGTAATTGATTTGTCTGCAGGAAGTTCCTCGGCAACCACGCTGGCTGAGGCCAGTTTCTCCGTATAGTAATCTTCCATTGAGCTAAAGTCTTCGGCAGTCTCTGTTGAGATAAAGCCCAAAGAAGCCTGCTCTTCCTTTGCCATGTGGTCTTCCATGGAGCTCAATTCTTCGGCAGTTCCTGTTGAGACAAATCCGAGGGAACCGTGATCGTCACGCCTCTCGACTCGTCCGAACACATCCTGAGAATAGTGAGCCATCGCCGCTTGCTTGTTTAGAGTCTCCTTGATGGTGGTGTCGAACAGGCCTTCCGGAGGCAGTGTGCTATCCAAAGTGGAAGTGTGCATGCTCGCATCGGGAATGCCTATGAATGATGATATATCGTCGCTCTCACCCGTGGGCTCACTGAGCCCGGAGGGCATATCCTTGAATTCAAACTCCGATGGTAGCTCCTCAATAAACTCTCGCTGTTCAACCGTGCTCTTGCCTTCCGCCTTGGCCATTTCATGAGATTCCTGCTCTTCGGCAAGAGTTTCGCTTACAAAGGACTCATCGATAGCACTCTTTACACTGGCGGCTAATGGTTGCTGCGGTGAGTGAACCACTTTTGGCTTGCCCTCAGTTGGGATTTCTTTTTCCGATGTTTCCCATTCACTTTTTTCCAAAGGCAATTCAAAACGATCCGTAGATACGACCTTTTCGGAGATGGTATTCACAATTTCCGGAATTTCCTTACTGGACTCATCTGGATCTTCACTGCTTGAGGGGGCAACCTCTAGAATGGCGCGGCCACTGGATCCGGTGGATGTGGTTAAACTTTCCTCGGTGGTTACCTTTGGGAGTTTAGGTTCGCCAGCCTTGTCTTTATCGGCATTCTCAAACTCGAGCAGATCATTCCTAGTTTCCGAGCCCTGCCTCTCGATCTTGCTGTTCAACGCTGCGGCATCGTCGGGCTTCATTGTCACGTATTCCTTAAAAACATCATTGGCCTCGTCCGAGTCCACGGATACTTCCTTCATTAGTGATATATCCTTGGCGTCGAAGCCTATATCGGTCGCGGCCTCTTCTTCCTGGGGCGTTACACTCGCCGACCTTGTCGACGTCTTGATTATAACATTTCGACTAGACTCGCCAATGTAGAAGCTAGTAGTCTTCTCAGCGCCCTCCGATTTTTCGGTATCAGCATCATCTACTGAAATCTCACTCGTCGGCTCGAAGCTTTCAGTGTGATCCTCTGAGGCAGTGGTCGTTGCCGTCGTTGTGACTATGTCACGCAGCTGAGAGCGGATGGAGAGCTCTGTAGACGGCTCGTCTGTCTTGGAAAGTTCCTCGGTGAAATCAAAGCTCCTCAGACTAATACTATCGGACTGCTCAGCTAGAGCGGCCAGGTTCTCGAACGGCTCTGTGTGCTTGATGGGAGCACGCGGCTTTGGAACCGGTGCAGAGTCAAAACTAATATCGATCGGTAGTTCGGGTCTGGACGCTGGGCCAGGAATGGTAGTGCTATCGGGGCCTTCGGAGAGTGGGGAGCTTGCTTTGAGTACTCGTGGTTTTGGTGTGGGTGTGTCGAGGCTGGTGGTAGTGAATGTATTGGTTTCTACCGCCGGCTCAGTTTCGGTTTTGGTTTCTGTTTCTGTTTTTTTCGCTGTGGAGCTGGCCACAGCAGCCGACGGTGGTACGGGAGTGGTTTCGGTTTCACTTGAGATCGGTAAATCGCCGCCTGTTTCTACAAAACAATAGGTGTGAAAACGAAAGCAATTTTAAAAGTGTTGTGAAAGTCGAGAACAGAAGATGAGGAAGAGTAAACACAATCATACGGTTATAGGATAGAGACAGGAAACGGATACGGAAACAGAAACAGAAACAGAAACGGTATAGGTACAAGTATAGATGACATATGCATTCGAGTACATGGTTAGCATTGGAAAGATACGTTAATAGAGATAGATTAAGGTAGGTAGATAGAGGATGGCATGCATATTTTAAATGAGTTAACGTACAAACGGAATTAAAAAGTTTAAATGCAATTAGAGCTCAACTTGAACGAAAAGTCTTTATTGGCCGCCATCTGAAGACAATGTAAGCCAAACTGAACACTGCACAAAAGTCTAGAGTGAGTCTTTATGCTCTATCGACGGCATCGTAATGGGCAAAGGAATATGAAATCATAGCTTAAGTCTAGGAGCTTCTCTTTTGCTTATCAGGTACCTGCGATGAGATCTTGAATATCGTTATCGGGCGTTATCTGGTTCTGGGCCATATCGGCCATTGTGTTGGTCGTGGGCGACACGCTGTCGTCCCAGCTGAGCTTGGAGAAGTCGCCCTGCAGGGCACTGATCTCGTCATCTGGCACCGACGCTTCAAACGCCTCGTCGAATTTGGCGCTCACGTCGTCCATGTCCGTTGACAGCTTCTCAATCTTGCGATCTATGCGCCTCGCCCGAGTCGCGCTCATATCTTCGGTATGATCTCGACTAGACACTACTGGTACGGAAGAGGGTACGGGTACGGGTTCGGGGACAGGAACGGTTTCTGAATGGAACATGACACGGAAATGGGAGCAAACAAGCAAACGATACAGGAGAGTGATTATAGCCAACAGACTAAGGAGCACTATGAAATTCTATTCGCCGGATACGATCCTAACTGCTAAGCTATCGTAGGACTACCTCATGGCTTGACTCTATGGTATTGTGGTATGTTACCTTTTGCCGCCGATGAGCTTGTGACAGCAGCCTGGGGAATCCCCTGGGAAATGGCCTGGGACTGCTGCTGTTGGAACTGAGTGGTTACTGTCGTTGTCGTGGTGGTGGTCGTGTTCTGGGCATGCAAGGGAAAATGTATATGCTCGTCGGTGAAGCTCATATTGTCGTCAAACGACTTGCCCGACATGGACTCAATGGTGGGAGATTTGATGACATCGACGCCGATAATGTCATCGCATGTGATGGCATAATTCTCACTTTCTGAGTTATAGTCCAACTTAACGATCTCGTGGCCATTGGCCTGCTGGCCGTGGCTCTCGATGATCTCGACACTCTCTTCGAGCACACGATCCACCAGGATATTAGCTTCCTCGCGAATTCGCGCCACAAGATCTTCGCCATCGCCATTATCATCATCATCATCATCACCACCACCAACTTTAACATCACCTGGAAGACAATTGCACAGTTCAATGGTAGATAGAAATTGGACAGATAGAAACAGAGAGTGAAGAGCAGGTCAAGCTTGGAAATCATGAAGAGAGAAGCGATGATAGCGAGAGGCGAGAAGGATGTGCAAATAATGTGTGATGGCTGGATGGCGGTGAGTTTGGTTGGTGATGTGAGCGAGATCTCTGACACATTAAGCAGAGTTTATTGAAAACTAAAGCCGCTTAAATTATAGTCTCGATGAGCTTTAATTGCATTTCGGAAACAAATACGACATATATATAAATTTGGCACACTAATATGAAGCAATGTGATTTACGAGCAGTATGAAAAGCTGACGTATTTAAGCTGTAACTTTCGTCGGGGACTTACCAATATCTTTTGAGATCTTTATGGTATCCAGAGTAGATAGGTCAACTTTTTTTTCCTGAAGGTTTTCTGCAATAAACAAGTCATAGATCAGAGGCATTCTGAGAATATAAGAAAAGAACACAAAAGTGACCTAAGACTACATTAGAATATTCTACAAACGAAATGATAATGAATGATTTACAGACAATGGAAAAAAGAACAAACAAAACGATTTTTTTTAAATAACATTTCTGTTAGCATCAAGTAGGGTTAGGATCAACTATAGAGTGTGAATGTTAGTAGAACGACGCCTAGGTGACGGTAAGAAATCGGTTAGTATGGCACTGGCACGAGGGTTAGATTTATGGGATCGATGCAAGTAGATTTAAGGCTTTTTGCTGCTTTTTGATTGTTGCAAGAACTTGAACGAAAATGCTTGGTAATTGTTGGCTTTACTTACAAAATGCTTGAGTGTGTGTGTTGGGATTTTCGTATCTATGAACACTTATTAACTATTGTTGAGATTTGTTTCGGCAACAGCATGCGACCGAGTCGGATCGGATGAGGACACGGCAAGGGGCAGGCTAGTTGCCTCCCCTAGCAGCTGACTCGTCGGACTCAACATACTCAACGTCGGTATGGGCATCTCGGATCATGCCTTTTATATGCAGCTTCTCGGCCTCGCTGTTAAAGCTGCGACCAGTCCTCTCGTGCACCACCGTGTAGCTCTCATTCAACATATCGTTGAGTTCCTTACTATTGCAATTGGCCACTGGAATGGCCGGTGGTTCCAATGCGTCCTCCGCCTCTGAAGGCAGCTGAACGTCCTCCACGTCGGTGAGCTGCTGATTGACGATATCG
Organism: Drosophila kanapiae; assembly: GCA_008042475.1. Lineage (NCBI taxonomy): Eukaryota > Metazoa > Arthropoda > Insecta > Diptera > Drosophilidae > Drosophila > Drosophila kanapiae. The sequence goes on from VNJM01002151.1 coordinate 181,696, forward strand.
TCCTTAAGCAGACGCAACTGGAGCGGCTGAAGCTTTGTCTTGCTTCCCGACTTGTCACCCGTCAATGGCGGTGGGACATCTGAGGCGTCAGAGATGTCAGACACATCGTCGGTGGATACGTCCTCGCCGTCAGTTAGCTTGTCTGCATTTGGACCCTTGGCCTGTTGCTTCAGCTGTTCCACCCGTTTCACCCCCGGAGGTAGACCGCATTCACTCAGGTCCATGTCCTCAACATCGGTCACTCCGTCCTCTTTGCCTTTAACAACTTCCAGCAGCTTGTTCTTGCCTTTGCTCAGGGTACGGGTCTTTAACTTTTTACGACGATTTGTCCCGGCCACAAAGATCTCCTCTACATCTGTAACGGACTCCGCGTTACTCTGCACCTCCAGGCGCTTGTTCTGCTGCTGTTTCAAGAGTTCGTTGGATACGATCACCTCGTTTTCGATTAGATGGGGTCCTCCTGCCGCAGAATACTCGGCGACGGAGTGCTGGAGGCTCCAGTCATCGGCACAAGAATAGTCCTCCGAATCGGTGTGAATGGTGTCCTTCAGGTGGTTGTAAATGCCAAACTCATAGTTGCAGTCCATGGGCATCACATTGGTAATGGTGTCGCCGTACTTGTCTTCCTTCAGTTCCACCACTTCGCGATGTGGCAGCGGCAGCACTTCGTGGGATACTGAACGGGCTTCAGGAACTGTGCTGGCCAACGAAGTGTCCTCACAGAACATGTCCTCCACGTCGGTCAAACAGGTGCCATCATCGCCAGAGGCCAGAATGATGGCACGAGGTATGGGCTGCTCGTCCTCCTCCTCGTTGTCAAAACTATCTTCTGCTGCAGAGTCGTCGATGCCTTCGACATCAGTTAAAACCTCCTCGTTTTTTGCTGCCGCCTGTAAAAAATGCTTCTTTCCTGGCATGGGTATACTGGACTTCGAATTTCGACGGGGTTGTCCGCTGGCGCTCACAAAGGCCACATCAATGGGTGGGAAACTATTCTCACTTGCGCTACGGCTCCAGGCTGCCGCACCCTCCGACTCCGATTCACTCCCTGAGCAGGCTATTTGGCAGACCTCTTCGCGTCCACTATCGGATACCTCTAAGACCTCATCTTCCGACATGCCCCGAACTCCGATGCCGGTGCAATCGGACATGGCCGAGGCCAAGTCGCTGATGTCACTGATCACGGACACATCCTCATACTGGTCAGAGTCGTCTTGGTTCTTCTCGCCATCGGCAATATTGACTCGTCCCTGATCGCCCACCGCCTGATCCAGATCCACGCAAACGGACTTTTCGCAGCCAAAGCCCACTTCAGAGTCGGTATCATAATCCTCGCAATCAGTTAGATAGTCGGCCATGCCATTCAGGTTTTGTGCCTGCAAAAAGTCACCGGCTTTAATTTCGCAGCTCTCTTTGGCATCATTGTCAACGGCTTCCTGGTTCTGGAGTCCCTGTTGGAGGAACTCCCGCAGCGACATTTTTAGTTCTGGGTACGCCGTGCTCTTCTCATCTTCTTCCGATTCTGTGTCGTAGTCCTCCACATCAGTGACGTCGGGTTCGCCGGGGCTAGTTTTCGTCTGGACTTTGGGCTTTAGGGATGACTTCGATGCGGAGCCTCGCCTCGAGCTCGGCTTCAGTACCTCCGCCTGGCTGTCGAAATCTTCAACATCGGTCACGCCCCCAGCGCCATCACGACCGTAGTCCATGTCATTGCTGTCGGTGTCGTGGGTTGACGATGAGGACGATAAATCGGAATGCGTCGAACGCTTGTCGGCAGTTACGGATATAGTTGGGAGTTTCTTTGACATTTTTAATTACTTAGCTTGGTGGGTTTTTAGTAGTGTAGTGTATATTATGGCTTTGGTTTGACGGCTTTAGTTATTTGTGTTTGCTATTTTTGGAGAATAAGTTAAAAACGGATTAAGTAAAAGCAATTCATATATATATAGGTATATCAATAAGAAAAGTTGCGTTCAGTAAGTGTGCCCTGATTATGATGGGTATCGTAGCTATGCTAATCTTAAATATCAATGTACTATATACCTAACATATTTTCTTTATCGCTACCATATTTACCTTTTGAAGTGCTGCTCTTCTCCACCTCCATCTCCGCAGTCTCCGCCACCTCCCGTTGACTCTCTGCTAAAACCACTTGCATTGGTAGAGAAGGATCAAGGACAGCGGCACCGGCCACGGCAATATTAGTGTGGTGGTGGTGCTGATAATGGTGGTGTTGCTGGCGGCGCAGTGTCTCCTCGATGAGGGCAAGGGGACTGCGGGTAGGCTTCGGCGATCCGGGGCTCGCGGCCAGCAGGCGCTCCGGATCACTGGAGCCAAACATGGGCAAAGCGACCGAGTCCGAGAGACTGGAGTCTGTGGTGTCGATGAAGCTGACATCAAACTCGTTAATGCACCGCTGCTGCTCGCCGCTGTTGTTGGAAGGCGGACGGACTGACATGATGGTGTGGTGTTCTACATCGAACTCGGGCTGGCGGTAGACCACCTCGAGCGGCCTGTCGGGCCCGAAGGTCTTAGTGAATACCTCGCTGGTTAGCACCTTGCGACTGTTGCTGCCGCTACCGGAGGATGATGAGGTAGAACTTTTTGTACTATCGCTTGATTTAATGGAACGTATGGTTATCACCTCACAGTCGTCATCAACGAGCACGGTGCTAACAGCGCCGGTGGTGGCCGTAGGTTCCCGATGTGTCCGCACTGTTGATGTCGACACGACAGCTCCCGCTGCCCTCCGGATGTTAGTCAGGTCTTTGTCTGTCTTACGGCTGACAGTGCTTACGGATCGCACGCTGCGGCGCGTGCTGTTTGAGGAGCCGCTGGCACTAGTGCTTCCACTGGCCGAGTTCGAATTGGACTCGTTCATAGAGTCCTTCATCTTCTTCTGCATTTTGGGCTCCATGGAGCTCGGCACGGATTTGGTGGCGGAGGTGCCAGTTATTTCGCTTGTCTTGGTTGCCACACGCCTAACTATCTTCTTATTGTCTATCTGAGGTCTCTTTTCGGCGTCATCACTCTTGCTTAGCTTAGCTGCAGTCCTTGCACTGGAAGACACGCTAATCGGAACTTTGGTGCGCTGTATAGTGGCTGTGGTCTTCTTCTGAAGCTTGTTTTCGGTTTCTATGGAAGTTCTGTGTGCAAGTGTCTTGGCTGCAGTAACTGATTGTGTCTTCATGCTTTTGGTTGCTTGGCTCTTAGAGCCTATCACGTTTGCTAGTTTATTTTCTTTGGATGTCTGTCGTTTGTATAGACGGTCAGTGCTCTTCAGGGACTCCTTGCTATCACTCTGCGAACCTCTCTTGATCTGGAGACGGGTTTGTGTTGGGGTCTTTTCAGCGACCAACTTCTTTTGCTTTGTTTCCAGTGATGAGGACTTTGTCAAGGCACTTGTTATTAAATGTGTTCGTTTAGTACTTTTAGTTATGGCCGGAGCTGGCGATTTTGGAGGCGCAGGCGACTTTAGAGGTGCTGGTGCAGGAGAGACATTCTGACCACTCTCGCCCTCGCCACTTAATCCGAATCGCATATTGTGGGCCAGAGTGGGCTGCATGTATCTGTGGGTAGCAATAGGTGTCGGGGTCTTACTTCGCTTGGTCTCCACATGCTCTTGACTACCGAGTCGCTCAGTCTTCTTTGAACTCCTTACTGTAAGCTCTTTGGTAGATCGAGTGGCAGTTGTCTTCGTTTGTTTTACGGTCGTCTTTTCAGACCTGTTGGTCTTGGGCTGTGGACTGAATGATCGAACTGATACATTGTAGGGTATTCGTGTGACGTCAGTTTTGACCCTAGGTCTGGGGGTTGTGGAGCGGCTATCGCCTTGCGGATGACTTTCGTAGAAAATTGAACTCGACGCTGGGCTGGCAGACCTCTCGAAATGGATTTCGCTTATTACACGACTCGTAGCCGAAGCCGAACTGGTGGTAGTTGAAGTTGAACTAGTAACGGAACGTCTTGACTCTGATTTGGCTGAAACGTTTTGCTTTTCTTTTGCCGATGACTTTTTAATTATGGTCTGTCTGGTTAGTGGTGCCTTTGACTTGGTTTGCGAAAGAGCGGGAGCTTTTATATCGGTTTTAGGCCTTTCCCTAACTGTAACTAATTTTCTGCTGGGGGTACTCTTAACAGTGTCTTTTTTAATTGTTTCCCTAACTTTTTTCTCTGTATCTGCTTTAGCCACAGTTTTCTGTTCTTTTTTGACCACTTGGTGTTTAACTGAAGCTGGCGACTTCCGTTCATTGTCCAAATTCACAAAATATGCAATGGGACGAACTTCTTGAGATTCTGCTTGCCTTACCCTTAGATTTACTTCATCTTCTCTAGAAATATCAGACTGCAACTTTGCACTCTGCAGTGTTTCTTTAACTATTTGATCAACTGAACGATCTTCTTCGTCTAAAATCTGATCCTTGATGTTGTCAAAGTTTTTAAGATGCTGGGCATTTTTAAGTGTTTCGTCCACAATTTTTTGTACCTCAGCATCACCAGCTCTAATAGTATCTTCTACAATCTGTTGAACTGACCTATTTTCGTCAAAATGAGAAAGTAAGATTGCTTTTGAACCAGTTTCAAGAATACTGATGTTCTTTTCAATTTTAATCGAAGAGGGGGACAAAGCTGTCTTTGGTTCAGAGGGTGTGTGTTGGGCCAATTTTATATGGTCTCCGCAGTCTGAAATTTCTTCATGTAAAGGTTTTGTTGGAAAAGGGTCAAAAGTGCCCATAAGCTTGTCTTGAGAAACGATCACTGTAGATACCGGGGGAGTGTTCTCGCCTTGAGGATTATAAATTTCAAGCGCATTATCGCCATCACCACCCAAATACTCCCCGGGCTTTATTGAAGGCTTTTCTGAACCGAGAGGTGACTTTGGTTTGTCTTCAAGTGTAGTCGGGGTTTTGTCATATTTTACTGCAATGGGCTTTGACTTCTCATCTTCTTTGAGAGGAGATTTATCACCAATGCCGATGAAGGGAGCTACGAATGGAGTTGGCTGACCTACTGGTTTGACTTGAGGCTTGGGATTTTCGAACTCGTCTTCGCTTTCATCGTCTGAATATTCTGTTGTAATAGGCTTTTCTGAAGCGAGAGGTGAATTTGGTTTGTCTTCAAGTGTAGTCGGGGCTTTGTCATCTTTTACTGCATTGGGCTTCGACTTGTCATCTCCTTTGAGAGGAGATTTATCACCAATGCCGATGAAGGGAGCTACGGTTGGAGTTGGCTGACCTACTGGTTTGTCTTGAGGCTTGGGAATTTCGAACTCGTCTTCGCTTTCATAGTCTGAATATTCTGTTGGAATAGGCTTTTCTGAAGCGAAAGGTGACTTTGGTTTGTCGTCTAGGGTAGTCGGGGCTTTGTCATCTTCTACTGCAATGGGCTTAGACTTGTCATCTTCTTTGAGAGGAGATTTATCACCAATGCCGATGAAGGGAGCTACGGTTGGAGTTGGCTGACCTACTGGTTTGTCTTGAGGCTTGGGAATTTCGAACTCGTCTTCGCTTTCATCGTCTGAATATTCTGTTGGAATAGGCTTTTCTGAAGCGAGGGGTGACTTTGGTTTGTCGTCTAGTGTAGTCGGGGATTTGTCATCTTTTACTGCATTGGACTTCGATTTGTCATCTTCTTTGAGAGGAGATTTATCACCAATGCCGATGAAGGGAGCTACGGATGGAGTTGGCTGAGCTACTGGTTTGTCTTGAGGCTTGGGAATTTCGAACTCGTCTTCGCTTTCATCGTCTGAATATTTTGTTGGAATAGGCTTTTCTGAAGCGAGAGGTGACTTTGGTTTGTCTTCAAGTGTAGTCGGGGCTTTGCCATCTTTTACTGTAATGGGCTTCGACTTGTCATCTTCTTTGCGAGGAGAATTATCACCAATGCTGACGAAGGGAGCTACGGATGGAGTTGGCTGACCTACTGGTTTGTCTTGAGACTTGGGAATTTCGAACTCGTCTTCGCTTTCATCGTCCGAATATTCTGTTGGAATAGGCTTTTCTGAAGCGGGAGGTGACTTTGGTTTGTCGTCTAGTGTAGTCGGGGCTTTGTCATCTTCTTTGAGAGGAGATTTTTTACCAATGCCGACTAAGGGAGCTACGGATGGAGTTGGCTGACCTACTGGTTTGTCATGAGGCTTGGGAATTTCGAACTCGTCTTCGCTATCATCATCTGAATATTCTGTTGGAATTGGCTTTTCTGAAGCGAGAGGTGACTTTGGTTTGTCTTCAAGTGTAGTCAGGGCTTTGTCATCTCTTACTGCAATGGGCTTTGATTTGTCATCTTCTTTGAGAGGAGATTTATTACCAATGCCGACGAAGGGAGCTACGGATGGAGTTGGCTGACCTACAGTTTTGTCTTGAGGCTTGGGAATTCCAAACTCGTCTTCGCTTTCATCGTCCGAATATTCTGTTGGAATAGACTTTTCTGAAGAGAGAGGCGACTTTGGTTTGTCGTCTAGTGTAGTCGGGGCTTTGTCATCTTTTACTGCAATGAGCTTCGGTTTGTCATCTTCTTTGAGAAGGGTCTTATCACTAATGCTGACGAAGGGAGCTACGGATTGAGTTGGTCGACCTACCGGCTTGTCTTGCGGCTTGGCAATTTCTAAATTGTTGTCCCTTTCATCGTCCGAATATTTTGTTGGAATTGGCTTTTCTAAAGCGAGAGGTGACTTTGGTTTGTCTTCAAGTGTAGTCGGGGCTTTGCCATCTTTTACTGCAATGGGCTTCGACTTGTCATCTTCTTTGAGAGGAGATTTATCACCAATGCCGCCGAAGGGTGCTACGGATGGAGTTGGCTGAGCTACAGGTTTGATTTGAGGCTTGGGAATTCCAAACTTGTCTTCGCTTTCATCGTCTGAATATTCTTTTGGAATAGGCTTTTCTGAAGCGAGAGGTGACTTTGGTTTGTCTTCAAGTGTAGTCGGGGCTTTGTCATCTTTTACTGCAATGGGCTTCGACTTGTCATCTTCTTTGCGAGGAGATTTATCACCAATGCTGACGAAGGGAGCTATGGATGGAGTTGGTCGACCTACAGGCTTGTCTTGCGGTATGGCAATTTCTAAATTGTCGTCGCTTTCATCGTCCGAATATTTTGTTGGAATTGGCTTTTCTGAAGCGAGAGGTGACTTTGGTTTGTCTTCAAGTGTAGTCAGGGCTTTGTCATCTCTTACTGCAATGGGCTTTGATTTGTCATCTTCTTTGAGAGGAGATTTATCACCAATGCCGATGAAGGGAGCTACGGATGGAGTTGGCTGACCTACTGGTTTGTCTTGAGGCTTGGGAATTTCGAACTCGTCTTCGCTTTCATCGTCTGAATATTCTGTTGGAATAGGCTTTTCTGAAGCGAGAGGTGACTTTGGTTTGTCGTCTAGGGTAGTCGGGGCTTTGTCATCTTTTACTGCAATGGGCTTAGACTTGTCATCTTCTTTGAGAGGAGATTTATTACCAATGCCGACGAAGGGAGCTACGGATGGAGTTGGCTGACCTACAGTTTTGTCTTGAGGCTTGGGAATTCCAAACTCGTCTTCGCTTTCATCGTCCGAATATTCTGT